>JAQGAD010001852.1:0-16567 GCA_034696625.1 Isotomurus palustris | reverse complement strand
TTTAGTATTTTACACGTACGCACTCACTTAACCTAAACGTTGTTGTGTGTTTGTGTGTGTGCTGATTTCACAAAGAATATTATATTGGCATTTCTTATTTGGCAATGAACGACTGAAGGGGAGATTGGGATTGTACTTTTGTACTTGTAGGGAATTCCACAGAGCAACTCTACTGCAACTGCAACTTACAACCAAACTCACAAACTCACAATCATTCTACGTACCTTCTTAATTTAATGATTAATTAAGTATGGGGGAGCCTTGGGTTATGATCCCTTGAGAACTGTCGAGGAAGGAGTCGTCCACATCTTTTTGTACTTAATGATTTATAGGTCACTAGGCGCAGTTCCAAGCTCCAAACAGATTCAAACTTCTCTCTCAAGTCTCTCTTACTTCAATTCTTGGAAGTTCGGGAACAGCAAACAACTAAACTAAACTTAAACTGATCGTAGGATGCGTACTAAAAGTAAGTTAGGAGTCTTAGGAGGGAGCTATTCTAATAGAGAAGTAATTAGAGGAGCTGCTATTTGTTATAGCAAACAAGTTGGGAGCGGATCTCGTCTTGGTCCCCGTGCAATTGAGGATTGTTGGGAGAGCAAAAAAGAACCTAAAGCCAAAGAGCTGCAAAGCTATAAAGCTACAGACATTCAACATCAAAAGGTAAAGGTAAAAGCGTTGGTGGTGAAGCCATCAGCCATCCACCCGTTCGTCGTTTATCTCTCTCACCTCACTTCTTCTTGAGGGAACAATGCAACCAGCAACTCCAATTGCCTTTTACACCTTCACCAACCAACGTCCCTACAAGTACAAACGAATATAAACCTACCTGCCCTAAGGCCAACAAAAGGTAGCTCTTGCAACTTCGCTAGCTTCTATTCTTTTTGTCCAGACGAAGGGTGAAACTAACTCTGCTGCTCTGTACCTTTTGTACCTACCAAAAGACCAAAACTACCCTATCATTAAGTAGCTTCCTATTCCTATTCCTTCCTTCTGCTGTCTATGCAAGTAAGTCTCCCTGTAGTGAAACCCAAACCTGTTTCTTTATACTTTACGCTCTCTGACTTCCATCTCTCCAAATCTCATCCACAGGTACTACACACACACACAGTCACAGTCTCCTACTTACATCAAATCCTCTTTGTTCCACACGCACCTGCCAATTCTCATCTCCTTATTTGATCTTCTTCACCAGAACGAAAGGAGAGAGATGAGACTTACCTTTAGTTACTCTTTATGAAGATGACCCTTATCAATCAGAGCCAGTAGAAATAGAAGGATGACTCATCCTCCGTTAGGACGCACGAGAAACAGAAAATAAATGTTTTGTTTCCTTAAGTCACACCCTCCTCAGTCCTCTGCTACTTTTAATACTTCTTTGTCAAACTTCACACACTCACAGACTGCGAAGAGATGCGTTCCGAACACTTTTATACAAGTGGATGTTCAACAGAGCAAATGTTGACATCATTAAGCAACGTTGTGTCATCCAGCCGGAGTTAAAACAAGTTCAGCAGGCATGAATGATAATTGTATGATAATAATAAGAGCGATATGCGTATAGATATCACAGGAATAAGAAGAAGGAAAGGCGACAGGAAAGAGTGCCAAGGAAGTGTGATTTCATACTTTTATATTATGTCACGGGCCGAAGAGGGATTTCCCCGAATTTCGGATCTATGCAGGCGACACGCGAAATGAATGGGTTTTGCATTTTGGCAAACTCCCGGACTAGGGAAACCCGACAAGGCCATCATTAACACTTAATTCAACTAAGAGACTCGTAATCTCTCATACTAATCTTCTTCTATGCGGAGATAATTTCTTTCCAAGATTGAAGACAGGTGTGTCTTCTTTGTATACGGGAAAAGAGAAGACTGCTAGTACCCGGGAGATGAACTGAGAGACTATGACTGCAAGGGATTCCCAGGACAAGAAGGTCAGAGGTGAACATCCAAAGAACCGACAGATAGAAAAGTCAATTAGGGAATTCTGAGAAATCACCACGCTACTACTACTGCAGAATGCTAAAATGCTGAATGCCATGTACTTCCCACTCTCTTCTGTCTCAATGGAACACGAGAAAGGAAGGGGATTTCCCTCAACTTTTACTACTACGCTCTTCTAATACCCGGGTAGTGTAGTACGTAAGTTGTAGACACACATTACATTACTACACACTATACTTAAAGACATGCACTCCCACAGAACACAAGCAATTCGGGACTTCCCTGAACCCTCAAACTCTCAAACAACGCCAAATGAATGGAGTTCAACCCACGCAGCAATTTAACTTCCCGTATAAAAAAAGGAATTCCCCGAATTTCAGGGAATTCGGAGTTCTATCTCCCATCAAACACAGTTTATTACAAAAGTCACTTTATTTTTTTCTTTTCTGGCTGGTCAATTTGGCTCCTGTATTAATAATAATAATGTCTCCTGCAATTCACAATTTTGTCCAAAATCCAAACACATGGAAAATGGAAACTCATCTCTGCTCTAAATTAACGCGATACTCCACCTTTCCTTCTCATTTCCCCCATCTTAATTGTCTTCAGTAATTAACGCATCATCCATTAATTAAGAATTATATAACAACAACAACATTTGACAGTTCTTTTTGTAGTATTTAAATATTTAAATATCCTGCGCATGTTTGTGTGTCTCTTAATATCTACGCGCAACCTAATAACCTTTCCATTCAAACCATCAAACCCTTAATTACATAATCATTATTTCAATTTCAGAATAAACAAACGGCATGTCTATCACAGCGACTAACAACTAACAACAACACACTTGGCTTTAAAACATTCGCTCTGTTAAAATTAACTCATTAAATTTGCTCATACTTCATACTTCACATACATAACCACTTAAAGAACAAGGCATTTATATGTATAGTTGTATAGTGTAGTTGTAGTTGTAGTGGTAGTGTCACTTCCTTAACCGCAGAGATAAGTACACACAGATAAGTGTAGGAGGATAATATAAGACAAGATTCAGGAGTTTCTTTTGGAGAAATCGGAGGAGCTCTCGTATCTTTTTTAAACTCTCACAGGACTCATAGGACAGATCGATTCTCGATTTACGCGTGGACAATAAATAATAACGAAGATATCAATTAACAATTCATCATTTATCTTTGCGATCAGCGTTATTTTTAACCTCTTAATACGTCAATACTTTGTGCTCGATGCTCTCAGCTCTCCTTCAAGTTCAACTTCGAACGGAGGACTCCAATTTACATCTAACTCCAATTGATTTCTTCTCATTTCAAAAATTCCAAATCTTTCCCCTATATTTCGAATACTGACACCATGAAGACATTAAGACATCCAATATTATTACAATCAAGCGCTTATTTCGCAGTGTAACCACGAAGTACATAGTTTCATATTTCATAGCCCATTTTAACTTTATAGACTCCTAATTTTAATTACATGACTGTTTTTAACTCTTCATAAGTAATAAAGTCATAAGAAAAGATAATTTCGATCACGGTTTCTTTTTCTTGCTTTGTAAGGCGCTTTGCGAATTGAAACACATGTACACAACGGTCACAACACCTTCTCATGTCTCTCTCCGTCAGTAGCGTACATTCTTATAATTTATAATTCGACGCAGTCGACGTCGACGCTGCGCGTGTGTGTGTCCTTTACCTTTCAAAGTTTTAACTTTAACTCTTAACATCCACTCCAGTATTTCAATATGACTTTTCTCTCACTGTATTATTAGCGGTCTTTATAATTACATGACTATCTTTTTGTCTATTAGAAATCGTTCACATAGATTTTTGCATAGAGACATCATCAGCATCATTTTAATTCTAAATTCTCATAATAAACACACCACCTGTTTGCATTCTTATTTTCGTATAGGTTATAGTCTTTTCCTTCTTATTTGCAATAATAGCCCTACACTTTCAACCACCCACTTTAGTTTCCTACCCAATTTTGAATTTACTCGACTAGACTCACACTGGAAGAAAGATTCGCGTAAATTGGTACGTAATAATATAATAATCATTATTTTAATCCATCATTAATATATTTACGAGATAGAAGCTCTCATCGACATTTACACCCCGCACAATTAAAATAATTAATTAACATTTCTATCCTCGTCGTGCCAATTTCCCATACCATTAGTTAAGTTAATATGCACCCCAAAATTCAAATAGTACAAACAATAAAAGAAGACTCAGATTATTCTTAACCGCTCTCCCATTTATACTCAAACACACCAATATAATAATTAATAATAATAACAAGTCTATAACATTTTAAACACACCATCTAATTAATCCATTAATTGACAATCAATATCAATCTTGTTGAGTGAGCAATTCAATTAATCAAATGGTTAAATGTTAAATTGTAGAAACGAGGATTTTGTTAACCGTTAACTTATCAAATATTAGCTGAGGGGGTAAATGTAAATATGATGCGCGATCGCGGTGGTTTGAGTGGTCACACAATTTTGAGCCAACAATGAACAACAATAGCAGTTTTGTTTTATAGTTCAACACTTCAACTTCCAACTGATAACCCAATTTACGTAAATACGTAATTATTATTTCAATATCCACTGCCTACAAATATTACTAAAACGCATACACTGAATAAATTACATAAAAGCTTTGCACACGCAATCACTCGTCGATAATTCATGAATGTAAACAATAAAATAAGCAAAAAAACACAGTACATCACTAAACCTTCGGAAATTTAAATATACGTGTGTGTGTGAGTTGTTTGCATAGTTAAGAGTTTAGCACTGTAATAGAAAGTCCATAACTAACTAACTTCTAGAGTTGTCGTGTAGCTAATAACCTTAACGCTAGTTGGACGCTTTTAGAATCTTGAATAACAAGAACGGAACAAAAATCTAAAAGGTCCAGAACCCGAGATCCGAAACCCAGTTCGGTTGTTCGGTATTCGACCTGCCTTTTTGATATTCGAGTTTGATAACAACTCTCCTTCTCATTAATTAACTACCAACTGATTCTCACTAAACTTCTAAACTTAATCCTAACTTCGTAACGTGAATGCTGGAAAATCAGTTCCTTCCCGGTTGCCGGTTGCATATGCATTTCATTGAATACGGGACATATAATCTGCAGACGACAATATTTCATAGAATATTAGAACAAGAAGAAGGCAAGTGAGAGATACGTGTGTGGTGCTTAACACACACAGCACTACACGAGACATACAAGATTACAACTAATATAATCTGCATGTCTTCAAATGTTTACATACACACAAAAAACTATGCTACTTAATCAAACGTATTTGCAAAAATTGGTACTTCCTACAGAACTTGGGCGACTCGATCTGTGATGCATAGACACAACCAACTCATTTAGAGCAGAACTTCTTCTTTATGATATTAACAGGTAAATGAGGTAAGGTAAATCAACTGTCCAGACAACTATATAAACGATAAGCGCTTTGAGAGGCACGCCGTATTCAGTTTTCTATAATGTTAAATGTTATTAGAACAACTTAGCGATAGTCATCGCACTTTTCCTAAACGCTAAAGGTACTCCGATCGTATCCTCCTTTTTTCCTCGTGTAAATTAATACGCAACGATGGATAAATAACCAGCGCTCAACTAGCCGCTACAAACTAAAAACTAACCGAAGAACAACTCCACATTTCTAGTCTCCGTAAATTAAACCACAATCACACAACACAAACACACAGCGTACGTTGCATTTCACAGTGCAAGTTTGTTTCATCTTATTTGTCTTCTTCATACTTCATCAACACTTTGATGTTATCTATAACTCATTTCCCGTATTCATAGGTAAATCCAGATTCGCTTTAGAAACGAATGAAACACTTTTTTCTGTTCTATCCCGCGCACCTATCAATCTATCAATCTAATTCCATTACCAAACTATACTGACTTCTAAGTTCTATTAACTGGCAACACTCAAAGCGGCGCTTGTCCTGCTTGTACATAAAACAACAAATGCGAAATGTACTAACATAAAACTTAGAATTTGTAAAACACCTTCAAAACTGAGTTTAGAAACCCCTTTAAATTCATGAATTCAAAATTTCAATACCTCAAGTCAGCCTAATAGTCACCAAATTCCTCGTCCAAATTTGTCAATACGGTTTAAACGTTAAATTCATTACTTTTTAAATACAACCAAACCAGCTTGGTTCTTTAGCCAAATCAATAAAGTTGAATCACTTTCTGTTTTGTATCTGTTCTACATGGTTAACCGGTTAATAATCAATTAAATTACAGAACACAATTAATTTTAGTTCCCTCTCCTGATCTGTGATTGCATCTGAACAATCACAAAACAACAGGAATCAATTAACTTCATACTTCGCCACTTCTACAACTCTCCTCCTGCTTCTAATATTTCTTCGTGTAAATAGTAATTAGCACTACAAACAGTACTAACAAACTATATGCTAATCCTACTGTCTGTCTACACTCCCCACACGAGAGAGATATTTCAATAATTCCTACCTGTCCATAACAAATCTCAGTTCTGCGTTTGTTAATCCAAACAATCAAGAGTAGAAACGATTAATCGATTAATAAAACTGCGTAAACTGCCCAAATTTATAAAGTCTCACTCACTCGCATTTTTGGCATTTGTTGACCACTCACACACTTAAACACCACACCTTTTCGTAACACTATATCGAACACACCTCTTTTTAACTTTTAACTTACAAATTATAAACTGCTTAATGATGATAGACAACTACGCTTAATACCTTTCGTTAGGAAGAACAGGTTTGTTTCAATTTTCACTTGTTTTCGTTCGTTAAGAAGTTTAGAACTTTAGAAGTCTCTCGCTCTAACCCCTTTTCAAACGAATTCTTGAAATTTTGAAATCTTGAAATATGTGTGTGTTATGATGTCGTAGTTAAAACTACTTTGGCGTCGTTCATTCATCTCTTAACTGTTTAACTAGCAGTACAAAGTAGTAGAAGTAGTAGTAGCAATGTCTTGCGCATCTAAAGTGTAAAGTAGTAATCACTTTTCTTCTTCAAGTTCCTCAGTGTAGAAAGTGTGAAAGTGAAGAAAGTAGAAAGTAGACATTTTACGTGAGACCTTCACTCGTCAAATAGTTCCAATCTTCACTTTGTTCCAGCCGCTGCGATTGGAGGCGATCTTGGTCGACGTTGGTAATTATTCTGATGATTCCCTCGACTTCCTCCACCTCCATTTCCATCAACTGAAGAATTGTCTGAAGCTAATCGAGACCTGAATCCTCCTCCATTTCCCCCCCGGGATCCACGTCCTCCACCACCACCACCGCGACCTCCACCTCCACCTTCTGCAATAAACACATACAGTAATTAGTAATCAACAATTAATCATCCATCAATCAAAAATCCCCAAAATTAAAATACTTGGCTGATTTGAACGTTGATGCTGCTGTGATTCCTTAGGCAAGGATGGCGAAGAACTCGCTTGAGTTCCAGTTGATTGAGTTGTGGTCTGAGAAACTTGTGATTGACGTTGTTTTCCCTTTGAAGATTCTTCAGTCGAAGTTCCTGTCGAAATTGTCGTAGGAGAAGTGGCAGGAACAGCAGCAGTGGGTGCAACAGAAGTTGGAGTCGACGAGCTTGCACTACTCGTTGAAGAAGATGCGGAAGAAGCTGCTGCTGCTCCTTCCTTCTGCTTCATCATTGCGATTTGGGCGTAGGAAAGACGAACAGGACCTCCACCTCCAGAAATAGAACCACCAGTCCCCTCATCTCCACTCAGTGTGACAAGAGTAGCACCTCCTGAAACTCCGTCTCCTTGTCCTACCTCCTTTTGATCTCCCTAAAAAACACATTGAATCATTAATTAGACTGCCCAAGCCAAAGAAATCAAACTAACCAAAACTCAAAACCCTACGCGTAAGTACCTTAGGTCCTTTATAATCCTTCGGAAGATGATCAGTGAGACCGGAAAAAGGCTTTGTTCCCACTCCACCCGATTTCCCACTGCTAACAGCCGCATTAGCAGTCGCAACCGAAGAAGAAGGCACAGACACTGCGACAACATCCTCACGCAGTTTCAATGGAGTCACCACCCCTCCACTTCCTCCCACTTTTCCACTCAACAGCGAGTCTTCTGTTCTTGTCGATTTGTCCGCCATTTGCCTGCCTCCACTTCCAACGCTGAAAGTAAAATAAATCCCCAATTAAACATGTAAATCCGATTAAATCTCCTTCGCCCTTAAAACACATTCTGTTCTTTAAGTACCTCGACTGAAGAGAGTTGTTAAGTCGCTGGAGACTCGGCCCACTTCCATTTTCCCCTCCGTGGTGACTTCCACTCCCATCGTCCGCACTTCCCACTCCGATTTCACGTGTTTCCTTCTTCTGCTGGGCAGGTGGGTGTGGCTGAGCAGCTGCTGACGACGAACCCTCAGCAGTACTTCTGCTGCTTCCTTGACTAGAACTTCCACTCCCGCACTCATCTCCGTCATCTCCTCCAGCAGACACCACAACCACTGACACGTCTTGAGGGTCCAAAGCTGAAACGACGATTTCTTCTCGAACAGCCCCACCAACCCCAGTAACAGTGACAACATTGCTGCTGTGTCCACTACTCCCTCCAACGTTGTTGTTCACGTTCAACCCTTTCACGCCTTTCACAACGTCTGACAGTCTACAAAACAAAGAGAACATTCGTAAATTCTCTTTCTTTCCTTTCTGAACCGATTTTTAATAATAAAACTCTCTGAAACCGAAAATTTGGTTATTTCCAACACTGAAAATAGAAAAACTAACAAACTGAATGCTCACCTTCCTTCGTAGGGCGAGGAATCCCCACCATTGGAGCTTTTGGTCACTCCACTCCCTCCACCACTTCCAGGCAATGGAGGAAACGCAGATCCTTCCAAATCCAACGAGATCTGGTGACTCGCATGCACTTGAGCCCCTCCACCTCCTCCACTTCCTCCTGGAGCATTTCCACTGTTGCCTCCTGGAGAAGACGACGACGAAGGTCCTCCTCCTCCAGATAACCCACTTCCACCAGCTCCTCCTCCTCCGTGCTGACTGCGATTACTACTGGACGGACGGTAAGATGAAGAAGAAGACAACTGCCCTTGACCCTGCGAATGGTGATGATGATGACTACTGTGTCCTCCTCCTCCGCCGTGGTGATTGCTCCCTCCTCCACCTCCTCCATGATAGTCTCCACCATTGTAGTGATGATAATGACCTCCATCATCCTCTCCACCCCCACGTCTTCCTCCACCTCCTCTTCTCGCTCCTCCTCCTCCTCCTCCAAGACTTGACCTTGGTCTATATTATAGCAAACAAACTCCATTTTAGAAACTTCTACTTCTAGAATTCAACTAAATTGTACAGATTTCTACACAAAAAAACAATTCAAATCGTTTAGGAACTAACCTGGAGGAATCCTGTCCCCCTCCTCTGTAAGGTCTGTTTGTGGACTGGTAGTGATATGAGTCAGGATTTGATGATCCTCCATAACCTCCTCCGTGGTACTGTGGCTGTGAGAGTTGGTGATGCTGCTGCTGCTGCTGATTGTTGTGCTGATGATGATACGAACCTCGTGACGACTGAGGACCTCCACCGTTGAGGGACTGCGTGGATCCTGCCGCAGAAGAAGATGACGACGGACCTCCACCAACATTCGGAGGAGGCGCCATTCCAAGCAAAGGAGGAGGCTGCTGCTGCTGTTGTTGTTGCTGAACACCAGTCGAAGAACTATTCGGCTTATTCGACTGCTGCTGCTGCTGCGGCCTTCCTCCTCCTCCTGACGACATCGGAGGAGCAGTTGGAGTTGTGAAGATTGTGGACGAAGAAGAAGGTTGGAGGGAAAGGGATGAGGAAGGAGGCGGAGGCGGTGGCAGTCCATTCATCATTCCTCCGTCGTTTGAAGGAGGAGGTCTTCTCGGTCCTCCACCTCCGTAAGCTCCCTTAGGACTACAAAAACATAAGTCAACAGAATTCAACACAACCATTTAAATTCACGAAGAAACCAGAATCTCTTACTTTGGTGGCCTTTGCCGAGGATGAGATCCACCGTTGCCTCCCATCAGAACAGAATTCGCTGCAGTGACGGAATGGCGACCCCCACCCACCATTCCATTTGCAGAGAACATCGTGTTGAGGTCGTAGAAGTTCGCTGCAGCAGCTGCTGCCGCAGCCCAAGGGGAGAACCCTCCTCCGTGGTATGTATTTTGCAGAGTGAACACCGATGGCGGTATCTAAACACAAAATACAATCATTCATTAAATAATTCACTACCTCATGAATTAACTAATCAATTAAAAATGGCAATATATAATTACGTTTTGTCCTGGAGGCGCAGTGGCGTAGAGGGAAGGCGGAACAGAATGCGGGTGAGACTGAGGATGAGCACCAGTGTGATTAGAATGATGGACCAACTGATGAGAGGAGACTGTTGCAGCTGCTGCGGGGACGAAAGGCGGCGCTGACGCAGTCAGGAAGGGCGGAGGAGGCGGTGGCAATCCACCTGGACCGATTCCTCCTATCACGTGCGGCGGTGGACCGCCTACTGCATACCCGTTCTTCACTCCGCTGTTCAGCAACGTTGTCGGACGTGACTTGATTCGTGCCATTATCGGCTGACCCTTTAAATAACAATCACAAATACACGTCAGTATTCTACATTCTACATCAATACTTCAACTTATTCTCAACAAATTCGAATTCTTACTTTGAACTCGCGGACTTCCTCCCTGAGATACCGATGAGCAGTCTGAGCATCCTCGTCTGACTCGAAACTGACGTACCACGAGTCATTCCCGGCAAATTCACATCCCGTACATTTCGTGGGACTTCGCTCTTCTTCAAATAAAGCCTGAGTATCAACAAAACATCCCGCAATAAATAACCATGTTGTAGTCAAGTTTATTTCCCAATGTCTTGATGACTTACCCGAATTTCATCGGCAGAAGTGTGCTTAGGAATTCCACGAAGAATAATAATAGTTCGGTGGCTCATCGGCCTCACGCGCTTCCCATCAGGATGCACTTGCATATTCTTTGACTCTGTCATTCAATCGCAATATTTAGATTATTTAGTAATTAATTCTCATTAATTCCATTCAATTAATTCAGGTTTATTCACCAACCTCTAAGGACTTGAGTAACCAGATCCACATTAGACGTGAGTTTCTTTATCATATTGAAGTTTGCGAGGGTAGAGATGTACACGTAATGATCCCCATCCATTTGGGATACAAGGAACTTGTCGTTGTTTAAATTCTCTCTGCACATTTCAGTTTTTGTTAATTCATACCGCAATAATTAAGTAAAGTAAAAGTAATTATCAACTTACGGAGAGAAGTAGTACTCCAGTTGGGCAGTTAGCATTTGCTTCAGTTGCTCCAGTGGTAAATGGTCTGGTGTGTGCTGAGCGCCATGAGGATGACCTCCAATGATTGCAGGATTCGTTGGAGGCAATGATAGGGACGATGAGACATGCTGCTGTAGCTGGCCACCACCTGTCGTACTCATCTCTTCATCCCCCACTCCTTCGCCCGTAGCTCCAGCCCCAGTTCCGTACACTTCCATTCCTCCATTCAGTCCAGCACTACAAAACCAACCAGAATCAATTAGTTTCCCTCAATTTAATCAACATCTATAATTAATCATGTAGCCCACTTACTGCTCATGGTAGAGTGGAAGGGGCGGCTGTTGTTGCTGCTGCAGCTGATTCGCAATTCCATAAACTATAGGAGATACCGTTGTCGCTCCTGCAGACATTTCAACGGCTGTAAGTGGAGATCCGCTAACGACACCGACACCACCACCGCCTCCGACAGTCCCAGGCCCGATCTCCCCATTCATGTAAACGCGACCTACACACAAATTAAGCAACAATGAGCAATTAATCTCAATTAACATTAACATTCAAACCTCGATTTCACTTATTAATAACTTTTCATTATTCACTCGTAAATGTAAATTCCTAAACTTCAAATAAAAATGTAAAAACCTTCGTTAATCTCTCCCAGTCTCAATTCCAGGACCACAGACACTAAAATCTATAAGTAGTGTCGTCTAGCAAGTCTAATAGCCAAACACCCAACACCCCTAATTACACTTACTACTCAACAATTACCTCCAAAACTAATTAACTTAACTAACTAGCTACGCTAAATCACCAATGAACAATTTCCTTACACTTGAGCAACGCTTTTTCAGCAGTCTTTTCAGTTCACTATAAGAGAAGCTGCGATTCGGAGCTGCTATTATCTGAGCAATGTTCTTAGCCACAATTAAGACGTATTAAAACCTACACCGGCTTTAATAAGGACCCACACGTTAGTCAGCAGACTTTCGAATTACTCTTTAACTTCAATGATGACTACTTCTGCTTACGCTTCAATTACAATGCGACTGAATGTTTATAAACGTGAGAGCAGAAGGTATTAGGGAGGTCACGGAAGGGATAAGGTTTCCAGTGACCTCAGACTCTTGAATAATTAATTAAAAAACTTAAGTAGAACAAAACAAGAAGAATGGTGATAGCCTGTAGACTTGAGTGTGTAGAGTGTAGGAAGAAGACTACCACCAGCACCAGAGCACTTCTTCTACTTGGGTAATAGTGTAATAGTAATGTGTAGGGATACTTGTTGGATGGATTGGTTTGGTGGTGGTGGCGAAGATCCGGTTGAATCTTCACACTTAAGACTGCCAGTAGATGAGTCCACAGCCACCGATACATCCACAGAACCTACCCAACCAACCTAACCAACCACCACCACCATCACCACCACTACTACTTTACCAGCAGCAGCTATTCAATACTACAAATACTACTACTATGCAATCTCTCCAAGTTTGTATGATCAAACACTCTCCACACACCAGAAATCATGAAAATCACCCATTTAACTATCACTAATCACTTCCACACTCAGTAGTATCATTACTTAATGAGTCTTCAAGCTTCAAGTCTTCACTCAAACAGTAACAATATCCGTATCATCTAATAGCCAATCTTCTAATGACTCAATATGCTTTCTTACAATTGTTCTCCATCAATGGGAGGTCGTCATAAATGAATGCTCAAGGAAATGCCTGAGAGACTAACAAATACTTAATGGTGGAAGGGAATGGATTGGAAGTTTGAAAGCTTCTCAGTCTCGTCTCATTACCTAATGTGAAATACGCGAATGACGTGTAATTACACATTACATCGACCTAAGACACACAGAGTAATTAAGTCACGTCACATCTACTGCATGCTCACATGTTTTCCAGCTACGGCTACAGCAACTACAGCTATACAGCGTTATTCTACGGAAGGAAAGAATGAACGAAGTACAAGTCACAAGTTTATGAGTAAATTATGATGTAAGCAAGGCGAAGGCGGAGTCGCCACCCGCGCGGTGCTTTCACACGTAACACAGGTTTACGAGTGTTCCAGGAATCCTTAACAATTGGCGACAAGGAAGGAGGAAGAATGAATGGCAGAGAATGAATGACGATGACGAATATCATCACAGCCAACAAACCACCACTACTTCCACTTAAACTAAACACTAAAATTCCAAACTGTTGTTTCTTTGCTGCTGCAAGGCAATTCGCTTGAATTCACCATTCAAAGATTTAATTATGTCACCTAAACTTCATGCTCGTCTAACAGTCTAACCTCTATCCATATGCTACTCTATCTACATTTCCTTATGTCGACAATATACACTTCACATTAAAAACACCACAATGTCGATAATGTAGAAACTTTGAAACTTACCAAGGGGGAAATCTCCCACACGTCGTCCACCAGCAAATAAAAACTTAGCACGGATTACTGAGCAACTTAAAACTTAAGGCAAGTCGAAGAAGAAACTGACTTCCGACTGTCAACACTTGATACCCAGAATGTCGACTTCTCACAAACTTCGCCAAACACAAAAATACTTTAACGAATGCCCGTTGACGTCAAAACTCAAAACAAAACTACCCTGACCTTCAACACGTAAAAACTATATCACTTCTTCTCACTTTTCGACACAATCCATCAATCCACACTGTCGAATGCGTCTGTCGAAATCTGTCGAATCGAATTCCCAACAACGCCCTACACTCCACACTCCACAAACACTTCCACTTCTTCCTCCGCTAATCTTCAACGTACCCCTGAACCACCCAAATTCGGCCTGACGTCAACGTCAAAACTAAAAACAGTCAACTGTCAACACAAACCACCACGACACATCTACGTCAATCACTTCTCACCAGTCCCAGTCAATCTCACACTCACAAACTGACCTCAGTGACCTTCTCTCGTCTTGCGCGTCCCTCCTCGTTCGCCAACAAAAACAAACAAGACTCCGTCGAAAGTTGACGTGTACGTGGAACTGTAGAAGATTGGACTTGGAGTTAGAAGGCAGCAAAACAACAGAGGAGTGGTTATTGTTTACCTTAGGGGGAGGACACACTGGGTCTCACAGGCGACACAACAACTTTGAAATATTAGCTGCAGTGGGTGTGGCTTGTGGGGAGCAACTGACTGACCTCTGACCCAACACACAAGGACTCCAATCAACGAAATCTCACAGCGACGACGGTCAAGAAGAAGAAGTGACGGACGAAGATGAAAATAAGTGTGGCAGGGAGCACAGACAGAAGAGGAGGGGAGAATGAATGAACTCCTCAGCCTACTGACTCACTGACTTGCTCTTCTTCGAGTAGACGCAGCGTCCACACTCAACACTACCTAAACTTACCCCCCGCTGACCTCACTACCCCCCACTCTCCGGACACACCCCCTCACCCCACAAGATAACTACCGTCCAACAAAAAACAACAAACTACCTCTCGCAAAATTCTACAGCACACTACATGGATGACCCACGAAGACAGAACAACCAACCTGAGAGCAGGTGCGCGGGGGATTCAAATTTTCCTTGGTGGGGAAAGTTGAGACTGCTTCCTCCACGCGAGTGTCCTCCAGCTCCTCTTGAGGCCTGGGTCCTTAAGTACCTCGACGACGACGACGATGACGACACCAAAGGGGACGGGGGAAGTGGGGGGAACCCTGGAGGTGGGGGTGGACCTGGACCTCCTCCTCCCCCTCCAGACACTGCCAGACTATTGGGGGTCACCTGAGACACACACAGACACACGTGAAATGAATGAAACAATGCTTTAACTGACCTGTGTTGTGGGGAAGGTGAGACAACTGACCTTCTGAATGATGAAGCACCTGGGAGTGTAGGAGGTGCAGAGGTAAGTCGCATGGGACTCCAGACACGCAGCCAAAGTAGGTTCAGCGGTGATGAGGGGAGGAGTTCTATTGGCTGGGGGGTGTCGGTTGAGGGGATGAGGACCCCTCAGAGGACTCCCCCTCCTCGTCCCTGGGCGGGTGGTCCCTCCGTCATGTCATGTAATTAATCTCCTAGTTGATAATTACTGCCATAATTTAACATATGAATTCGTCTAATAGTCGTTGAATAAATAGAGACTGACAAATACACTAAACATTTGAATTCCACACTCTCGGCACTCAGGGAGTCAATAATTCCAAAAACAACGGAAGCCTACAAGGTACAATTAAAGTCATTTTAAAACGGGACAACTTAACTACAAACTTATAAAAGACAGAGCTAATCATGTCGAATCAGCGACAAATCCTCCTCTGTGAATCAAAAGTCAGTCTCTAAGCGTTTCAGTCCACAGGAATCGATGCAACTGCGTCGATGTGTCTCGAGCCTATTTGGCATTCCTGCAGCATCCATAATCCCCGACGGAACTGCGGGTAAGATCTCATCTATCTAATCTTAATTAAGCATCATCTAAATACCTATGGCCCGATGGACGGGAAGGTGGATGGGCCGTCCGCATCGTTCTGATCCTAATTGGATCTTTCCACCAATTGCCATCGCACTTTTACACAAAAAGCATCCCTCTACAGTTACGTCATCACTCAACATGTTCACAAGAATCATCACCTTATCATGTCCCATGCTTCATAACTAAAAATAACAGTTTTCCAACCTCATCGAATACCTTGCCTTGCCTAGCCTTGCTGCTCACCGCAAGTATGGAAACTTTTGGGATTTCAGAAGGAAACTCAGCACTATTTCCAGAAACCACAAAATGTATGACTCCAGTTCATTCCTTCGTTGCGTAATAAATCACTCGCAGTTTTAATTCGTCTTTCCTTAGGTGAGAAATGGAGTTCTTTACACTCCAAGGGATTATCATTCTCCTTCTTCATTTCCACAGCATCTGCGGAGTCACTGGAACCTCTGGAACTCCGGAAAACTGCAGCAATGACTTCTCCAGACCTTCCATCAAGTTGGATTCAACGCTGAGTTCCGTTCCTAACGAAGCTGTTTTTATGAACAACTTCAACGGGGCTAACAAATTCTCCCTTACTTGTTCCCATCCAACGAGGCCTGTCCGATGGGAATTTTATTCTCCAGACCTCGTAAACTCCTTCCTCCTCATTCTTAGTATCACTCATATTCTCACATTTGATGTCTCCATTCTTCTGCAGGAAATCCTGGACATCATCCTCAACCTCTACTGGAGAAACGCGTCCTCTCACTTTGGAAATCTCGCTGTGGTTCCCAAAT
>JAQGAD010001851.1:0-16577 GCA_034696625.1 Isotomurus palustris | reverse complement strand
ATATATTTATACATTAAATGTTGTAAGCTTACTACAATATGTGTGTTGTGTTGTACAGAGGCCAACCTTTTACAAGAATCCGTAATAGAGACCCCATTTGCTGAAGAAGAGTTAGCCAACACAGTGGCAAAGGTGAAAGGCCCACCAAAAGGGAAAAACAAGGGAAAGAATAAAAACAAGAACAAGAACAAGTCTGTTCCAGTGAAAAAATCGATTTTGAACGAAGAGTATCCCGGACAAAGTGACAATTTTAATGGAGTTGACATCGGTTCGAAGAAGAAGGACCCGGCACCTCCATCCTCAATCGGAGGAATAGGTCAGAGAGGAGTCAACATCCGAAATCTAATTGATGATAAATTAGGAAGCGATGCAGAAACAGGATTGGGCCCAGAAGGCGTAGTTGATGAAAGAATTCTTGAGCCCAAGATATTTTCTTCAACTTACAACACACCGGATTCCTTCAGACATGGCGGAGAGGTAAGATCAGCTTTCTCTTTCTCACCATACTGACAATAAGATCAGCTTTATTTCTCATTTCCGTCTTTTCAATTACTGCCGTCCTCTGCAAAATACACTAAGGCCATACTCTCAATATGTGCCGAGTGGACAGTCACCGAAAGACGTTAAACTACCCACCAGAACACCCATTTTATACTCACATCCACGCAGCTTTTTGTTTGTTTTAAGCCACGACATATTGCTATTGATCTTACATACTTCATTTCGCAAAGGCTCTCTCTCCCTTCTGTCTCCTTTTATTTCTGAAGTACAAGGTCTCTTCATCCTAATGAATGGCAGACTCAAAGGAGCTGTCCTCTGTACCTACAGCGTTTCCTTTGCACGATTTCATACGGGTTTCCGTGTTTCTCTCTCTGTGGAAAAAGATGTCCTACAAATGCTATGAAGATGAATTCATTTGCTCGAACAGCTTGAATTGGGAGTGAAGTTTATATGCTTTCCATCTCTATAAAACGACTACGCAGTGTTTACACAGTGGCACTGTAAGCAGTAGAGTATTTTATGCGTATAAGAATTGGGAATCAGAGATCAAATATGCAAATATGTCCCTTGGGTAAAATTCCTCAATAAGAGGGAGGCTGAGAGAGAGGCATATGTTGCATTGCACAACTTGTTGAATATTGCATAGAGGTGATATTAAATCTGGAGCAGATTATTTCCCCAACAAACTTCCTCTACCGAGAGATTCGCTCCCTTTCTCTTTTGATTGATGAAGGGAAAGCAGGCGACTGCTCACAGCGAGTCTCTCTCACAACAAGTCCCTCTTGACTTTCTCTCCAGCATTCCTTCTCAACTAATGAAGGCAGATTGCGCTGGAGTGGGTCGTTGCTTCTCTTCCAGTGATTCCAGTCACACAACTTTTTAGGGACTGAAGTCATTGGGAAAGTCTTATTAGGGAACTCAACCACAGAGACCGGGAATAAGAGCCTCTTAATTCTTTCACCCTATGAAGTTAATATATTTAAACCTGAGCGTCTCCTTCTACCGCACACAAGCGTTTTGTTTATTTTAATAATTTATTCCACTGTTTTACACTCAACAACTTATTTTTATTAGTACAAAACCTCCATTCAGTAAAACACTCATGATTCCGATTTTTCTGTCACACTAAAATATCATGAATAGCTGCGAATGCGAAACCTAGTTGGAAGCATAGGAGGAACCATACTGCAAAGTGCTCAGTACGTGTTTTCACATTATGCATGCAATTGTGGTGTTCACTGAACAAGTATGAATTAATCTAAACACAATATACTTAAATTGCGGTACAAAAGTTTAAGTGGAGTATCACATATTGCAATTATAGACGACAGTTCTAGAATTGTATCTACAAATCCCAGTGTAATCTCACAGTGACCAACAGATCGTAGAGATACTACCTATTTCGAATACAGTCATTAAAAATGCGTGCTGTTGTGTGGTTGGAATGGAATTGCAGCAATGGTCAGAGGGTTCATCAGGTCGAGAGATCGAGGGAGCAAATGCGTATGACTTGGCTGAGCTTGGAGGAGGTGGAGGGGGTGGTGACGGTGGCTTGTCTGCATTTAATGACTACGAGACGGGAGGCTACGAGGACAGAGGTGGGAATCGGGAGGAGTTGAGACTTGGGCAGGAGGAGGAAGGCCAGGAGATCCGGGAAGCCGTTGCTGCTCTCGAGGCCGCAGCTCTCCTCAACTCGCTTCTCCAGGAGGACAATGCAAATATATTCCGGACCCCTTCTGCCTCCCAAGACCCAGTCGGCTATTCCCTGCCTTCCCAAAACGACCTCCGCTACCCTCCCTACCTCCAGGAAGACGACAGGGGAGTCTTCTACTACCCCCCACCCCCTCAACAGGCCCTCTACCCCCAACAACAACATCAGGAAGAGGAAGGTACCTTCTATGACCCCGCTGCTGTGTCCAGCGACCTCCAAGACAACCTCCTCTACACCGAAGGCGGACTTGTCTTCCTCAAGAAACCTTCCCAAGAGTTCCTCCAACAAAACTCTCAGAACGATGAAGCAGAGCAAACAAACGGACTCAACTTCCTCAAGCGTTACATCGACCAACCGAGAGAACCGACGTTCGACGGGGTCGAAGAACAAGAAGAATGGGGCCCTGTGCTCGACCAACAACAAGTCGAAGCACTCATCTCTCCTTCGGGCGACGATCTTAGGTTTGGAAACTCTGAATTCGCAGACAACTACGGCTACGACTTTGACTCTCCACTCTTCCTGCTGAATAGAAGAAATAGAAATGGATTTGGATTCGAACGGAGAGAGCGGTTGGACGTAAAGAAACCCGGTCCTTGGTACCGAACCGTCAATAATTACGCTTTCGACAAAGATGACAGCAGAAATCAAAAGGTTTGATGAGTGTTGTAATTTCCTCCGGTTCTAAACCTGCATGTGAAACCATTCCAGAACAATGGAAACTGACCTTGAATTAAACACAGCTTAAAAGCATGCTTCCGACTCCTTGCCTTGAGCCTTGAGTGCTGTTGTGCGTAATAGCCTAACCATTATTGTACAGTTTTTACTACAATTAGTGTAGGACGAGTAATGACCCCACTGTGCTCCTGTATGTGCAGGCTAAACTACATAGAATAAAAGTAAAAATAGAGACAAGAGATAAAGTTGCTGCTTTCTAAGGAATTGAGTCGTAGAGCTCGCATAAATATTTAAAATGAAAGCCATTTGAAATAGTGAATAATTGAAAACGTGAGGTGAGCGATGGTACTTTGGGTAGGTATCATGTTACAACAGACGACGATGCTCTTATAACGGAGAGACAGACAGGAATTCATTGGCATGTGCAGGGATCCTATGAAAGTTGTCTCTTCTTGACTTATTGGGGAAAGAAGTGAAAGCGAAAATGCTTGTGGGGATGTCTCTGAGTCCCCACGTAATGCACGTGGGGAGTTAATCCGCTTTGCAACTACTCTTATTACCTACAAACGAGGATTTTAGATTTGAAGTGCCTGTGAGATTCCTCAAGATGATACTTCACAGACTAATGTTATAATATTATGAATGTCTGTGGTATTCCTCAGGGGAGGCTGTATCAACCAACCAATCCCGAGTTTGCTGCTGAGGGTCCTGCAGATATGGACGTTCCAAGCAACCAAGGTAAGCTTTCGACGTTTGAACTTTGACGCATGGAATTTCGACCCATTCGTCATTAGAAAGCATTCGAAAATCATGTTTAGAAAGTTGTATAGAGCTTTGTTCATTTTGTCATTGATGCAACGATGCAGCAATGATATGGGCACATAATTAGCCCAATTTGACTGGGATCAAATATACTTTCTTCTGTCACTAAAACGGAGAAAATGATCTCATTTTATAATATTAATGCCATAGATTGAATGTGTAGTCTATACATGAAAGGTTGTTGTAGATTTACAGACTCAGTAGTGCACGTGTGTGCACCATTTTTATTTTCAAGTCAACAGACTTTCACTGATTCTATTAGTTTCACTGCGATGATTTGTTCTCTCCCATTTCACGTAGGAGGAGTTTTCAGGTTTTCTATAATAATAATGATATTAGAATTTCCTGGAATTGTGATGCTCTTGACGTATAAAAAGCTCGATTTTTAATGGTGTACGGTGTCCCTATTGCTTCTTCACTGATTGCAATATACTATTATTATACTACACTGTCTCTTATTATAATAAAGCATACATGGAAGGTGAAAGTGTAGGATTACATAAAAATATACGCGTTTTCCCCATTATGGAGGTGAAACTCGAAGGCATACAACTTATTGTACTGATCAGTCAGTTGTGGAGAAATGTAAATCTTAAGTGGACAGAAATCTGAGATGGATATGCGATACCAATCACGAAAAATAAGCATTAGCATAAAAAAAGTAATGTACACTTTGTACACATGTTACAGGTAACTTCTGCAAAGCTATTGATATATATAATAATTGATAATGATAATTGAACAAATGTGTCTTCGCTTTCAGTTTAGTTCATCTGATTATGCTCATTTACATGAAGAAGCTGTAGTTATTCTTTTGTGTGCTTCGCACTCTCAGCTTTCAATTGCGAAAAGTATGGCAGGGGTTTTTTTAACAACCTGCACTTTACATAAATAATGTTATACAGGGAATGATGGTAATTTTCATCTGAAGTAATATTTGCATTCATTTTAATATTTTACTAGGAAAAGTTCGGAATTTAGGAACTGTGCATGCTTGATGAAAATACAATTGCGTGTATTTAATACTTACTTCTATTTGGTCCAACGAATCTCTTATGCATTGTGTGATCTTTACATTCTCACAGACGCAGAGCAAAACGATGCCCCTCAGTCTGATGACTCAGGAAAATGGCAAAAGGCCGAAGAGGTACAGGTGAGATAAAACAGTTTGTAGCGTTTTTTTCGATTGGGTTCTGGCTATTTTTAGAAACTTAAAATATTAAGTCATGAATAAGAATGCATATGTAATGTTAGAAGCCAAATTATATAATAATGAACTACGCCATTTTGATCAGTCGTACAAGTTTGGTTTGCATCGTAGATTGTGTGTTGTTTTGTTGTTATATTTCGAAGAAAATTTTTGATGCAATATTTTGAATTGCTTATATGATAGTCTGAATTTGATTGACTGCAATGATATGAATACGCGATGTTTGTTATGACAGATTGGGCAGCTGGAGAAGAAGAATGCTCCAGTCAAGTTTGAGAAAAGCTTTCCTGTTTCGATGTCGCAGTTTGATGATGGTAGATTGGACATCATTGACACTTCGTATGCAAATGTTGTCGTTGATAAAAGGTATAACTGAAAGTTAGTAAGCAGTTAAAATATTGGATTATGCGATTGACATATTTACATTCGGTTGGGGTAGCGTTCAAGTCGATTGGAATGCTGCGAAGAATCTCGTACATGTTATTGCAGATTCCTTGGATATTGACAGTGACAACTTCAAAGAAATCACGTAAGTGAAATTCTATCCAAGTTGGACATGCATTTGTGGTACTCACACAGAAACGAGTGTTGTCTTACAAGTTCTTGTTTGCTGTAGGCTGACTGATGATGTTGTCACATTTAAAGTGGAAACTAACGATAAAGGATTGAATGCAAGTGAAGTTGCTCGACGCATCCGTAAGTCTGATAATTACTATCGACCATCTTGTAGTTCTGTATTGTAACGGGGTGCTTTCAAATCACATCAATTCGATACACATTTTAGCTAACGTTGCCGGAATCGTGGAACGCGAAACTGGAATAAAAATCCTTCGGTCGGATGTGGGAATGAGGGCAAATGTAAGTCATTCTATGCATTCACTTATTCGCTTGTCATGATTAATCGTCGCAAAAAGATAATCTCAATCAAGATTGATCATATTAATAAGAATAATCAAAAGACTGCTAATTAACTACTATAAATCAAATAACGTTGCTTATGACCTCTTTCCCCTCTTGGGAATATTTGCTGATATAAGCTTACGATACGAAAACCCTAATGACCCGGGCTCTTTATTTCTAAATTAATCTCGAATTTAGGTGAACTTTTATATGCTCACCCGCACCTACCTCTGTGATGATTGAATGAAAATCAGTTCACGTTTGCTAAAACGTGGGGTCTTTATTAGGAAAAAATTAAGCCGTCCTTTGTAACCTATCATCGTTTCCTACCGTTTTAAGAAAGAAAACAGTATCTTCTTTTGAATTACACGGGAAAATGTCAGAGTTAAGACAGAGCCGTGTGGCAATTTTGGACTTACTATATGACATGACTCGTTTTCCTACTTGTAAGTTGTAACCATTTCCTGCAAAATTCTTCATAAAAAATACCTCATGTTGCAAAAATATTCTAACTCAAAAATCCAAGCCGACTAGGTAGCTAATATTCTTGTGCTTCTGTGAGTAAAAGTGAGTTGAAATGAGTGAAAGACGAAGCGACTAAAAGGCCTGCTCAAAGTTGAAACTGAAAGTGGAAGTTGGAGTGATAGGATGAAAGAGAAACAGGACAGCAAATCCCCTGCAGAATTCTATTTCCTTCTGTTGCTCATTTTCTCCATGAAGAAAAACTACCACCATCTCTTTCGCTAGAACTTCTTCTCAAATATCCACTTTTTCCTGTGTCTTCAACAGCAAACCATTCTGCAAAACTCCGTTTTCCCAGATCCTAAATACACTCTTTAAAGTGTTTGTAGAAAGATGAAGGGAGAAAGCGAGAGGCACTTGTTGTTCTTTCAGAATATTCCTCCCCGTGTATTCTTCACTTGTTGTGCTAATGCATTAAAATGAACATAAAATATTACGTTGATACTTTGCTACATCCCAAAGTTTCATGCTTTCTCTCTTTAGTGAAAGCAGCTTTCCCTTCGCTCTGATTTATTACGTGGTTTTTTCTTATGACTGGTCCGACCTGAGTACCTCATTAATTAATATTGCTAGCTGGGAGAGCATTGCAGATTATCAACCTCCTCAACGCATTAATACTGCGGACAACAAAGTGACAACTAGTTCTGCAGAGCATAAAAGGCTGGAAGTTGAATAGAAACTTCATAGATTGTACATTTGTATAGAAGACGGATTTACAATCACAAACAGAAGACTCACGGTCCATTGCTTTCTGGCATTCAGTCAGATACTCTTTCTTAATTAGGTCGTAGGAGCTTGTGCACATAACTTTTGCAAATTGTGAGTGATCGTTAGACAGCATAAAGAAAAGTTTGGTTATTTCACCTGACTGGGCACTCAGGATTGAGGAGGATGAGAAAACTGGATATAAATTAATTAGCAGACTCAGCCATATCCGAATTCTTTAATTAGTGTAATTGATACGTATGCTAATGAGGGACAGAGAGCCCAAGGCATCAGATGAGCAAAGCTGAGGTTTTCCAAATTAAGTATAAAAGTAAGTTTATATGTCTTCATATGTAAGTACTATATAGAAGAAATTGGAGAAGCAGAACTTGCAGAACGAGGCAACTGAGAAAACCGCAGAGAACATTTATTACCACGAGTGGAGAAAGTAAATGTTCACAGGCTCACACTCGTGAATCCTAAGACAGTAGTGAACAAAAGTATGAAGAGCTTATGAAAGGTGATCTTTCATGTGAAGAAGGAAAAGGTGTGTCATTCATGATGATTTCCGTGCACGAAATGAAATAGTTGGGTTTCTTCATCATCTCCATGTGTGTGTGAATAGGAAGAAATAAGAAATATCATATTATGACTCGTTGTTTTCCGTATATTTACGATATGAGTCAGGAGACACTTACGCCAAGCCTTTTGCTCGTGTTACGTGACTTCCTATTTTCTACTGCTTGGCGTTCCCCCCTTTCACGCAATCCTACGCTGTTGCACTCTTTGTTCTTCTTATTCTGATGAAAAAGAGAAAGTTGGAGTGACTCTGGCATCCGTATGAATATTGTATTTAATGCAGTGTGTGTTGCTTTTCGAGTGTAACACAACTTTATACTTCCTGTCGTTGCGTTGTTTATACTCTTGGAAACTTTGTTGTTGTCCATGTGTGCAGGGGGTTGAGACAAGAAACGATTCTCAAAGTTAAAAAGAACTTTTTCATCTAAACTCTGTTTCAGGGACTCACCGTGATTCCCTTTCTCTGTAAACGACAGAGTTTGTATGTTATTTCTCGTCTAGCGATTTGTTCTTTGTACGAGAGAAGGGCTCAGTTGTGTTCGTTGTGTGTATCCTTTTTAGTCGTGATTTGTTGAAGCAACTTGTATTAAACAAGTTGGGTGCTGTTAACCTGGATTGGATTTTGAATGTAAACTTATTTGGTGTATCTTTGTCTTTTCAGTCCAAAACTCCATCAGTTCTCGCCTTGTACGAAAATCAGGACCCGGCTTCAAATCAAATTTACATTGCCACTTTTGCTGTCTGCGGTTTGGTAGCTGCAGTTCTGGTTGCGGCTGTAGCCATCTTTCTAATTAGAAAGCATTCCAAGTCACGAGAAAAGTTGGTTCGTTTGTCTCAAAATGACCCGTCTTTCGAGGCTTGCAAAGATTATCAGGTACTTTCCACTGACTCATACGGGAAGAAACTATAGGAGCCTAGAGAAAGTCTAATTACACTTTTGGTGATGTTGAAGGACTTGTGCCGAGCTAGAATGGCTGGATCGAAGAATAACGAGAAAATGGAACCCCTTCGAGGACCCGCACATAAGATTGCGAGCAAAGAATCCGAAACTTCTTCATCAAGGTCCAGCACTTCTTCTTGGTTAGAATGTGTAAACGTCTATTCGTGCATGCAATTGAATGCGTCTAGTTGAACTAAAACTATTATTATTAGTCAGTAGTTAGTTCTCTTCTTACATTAATTGCAATGAGTCTAATGATCACACTACACCAAACTTAAACTACTAACCACTGCACACAGCTTCATCTTTCAAGTTTGAATGACAGAGGAAACCAACTCCAAAAGTTGTACAGAAATAGTTCGTTCCAAGTAGCCTCGTGTAAAGGCTTTAATTAAATCACAATAGGAGTTTGTGGTTTCTTTGATTCGTGTGTGTATATCTTAGCATGCTCAAATGTTCCATAACGCTCACTCAAAATGTGGTTTTCTGTTTGACATATCCATGTCTCTAAGTAGAGTTAATTAACTATAATTCAGCTCCTTCCCTTTTCTCCATGCAGTTTGTTAGTAAATCAAAGCTTCATTAGCAAATGTTGGTCAAAGAGAATGTCAAGGTGTGTCAATTAGTTAACTTTCTTCTCAGGAATGAGGAACCTGTTTTGACAAACATGGATATCTCCACCGGTCACATGGTTTTGGTAAGTCCCACAAAGTTGTCCTATGGGTTAAATTACCTAATAATAGCCCCCAGTAGTGTTTCTACATTTCGACTTATGTACTTACAGTCGTACATGGAGGACCATTTGAAGAATCGAGATCGCATGGACCAAGAATGGGGATCTCTTTGTGCTTACGAAGCTGATCCATGTTCCATCGCTGTTGCTGAGAAGGTGAAGTTTTTTTCCTACTAATTCTCCATGCATCTCACTGGATTGAAAGTAATTTTCCGTTTGTTTGTTTAGACGGAAAATAACAAGAAAAACCGATACAGCAACTCAGTTCCATTTGACCATTCCAGAGTCATTCTGAATGACTTGGCGAACGTTTCCGGTTCTGATTATATAAACGCTTCCACAATTGTGAGTCATCGTCAAACAAACTTTATCCTCGTAAAGTTCTAATAGCACTTTTTGTATAATTGTGGCCACATTTTCCCTCATTCCTTGACTCCTTGACCAACAAGGTGAAAGGAAGTGGCGAAAGCTCAGAATTAATAGCTCGTTTCATAACAAAACTGTCTGAAATACTTACGACACAAGCCATTCCCTGTCCACACTTTATCCTTGTCACGTTTGATAATCTTACAGACTGATCATGATCCGCGAAATCCAGCTTACATCGCAACCCAAGGGCCATTGCCTAACACGGCAGCCGATTTCTGGCAAATGGTTTGGGAGCAAGGAAGTGTGGTCATAGTCAATTTAACTCGTTTGACAGAAAATACCACGGCCCTTTGTCACCGTTATTGGCCTGAAGAAGGCTCGGAGTTGCACCATATTTACGAGGTCAGTCTTCTTTTGTTCGGGAGGCGTGATTAATTTCATTGTTAAGCCAAATTAAAGGCCTCTTTGATGTTCATTCGAAGGTGCATTTGGTAAGCGAGCATATTTGGTGCGATGAATACCTCGTGAGGAGTTTTTATCTGAAGAATTTGAAAACTGGAGAGACACGAACTGTGACCCAATTTCATTTCCTCGCTTGGCCGGAAAATGGAATCCCTCAGAGCACAAAAGCTCTTCTTGAATTCCGAAGGTGGGTTGCTTTTCACTTGACAGCAGACTTCTTTGAATTTTTTACAGAAAACCGTGAAGTCACTCAAGTGCATCCCAGTCTCACCGGAATCGAACTGAAACTTTCACCATCATTTTTGTGATTGTTGCAATTTGCATCGAGAACAATTGCATAGTCATAAAAGTGATGGGAAGGTGTTTCAGAATCGCAATCATTCTCTCCCACAGAACATCACATAATCACTCATTATAATATGATTCTGAGTCGCAGAGCCAAGACATATGTATCTAAATATTACACGTGTATTATAGGAAAGTGAACAAATCTTATCGAGGTCGATCTTGTCCTATAATTGTCCACTGCAGGTTCGTCTATACTTTCTCTGTTTCTTGTTAAACTATCAACAAAATACTTTAATCTCTGACTAATTTCGTGTTAATTCGTTTAAATCTCAGCGATGGAGCTGGGCGGACAGGGACTTATTGTCTGATTGATATGGTGCTGAACCGTATGACGAAGGGAGCTAAAGAGATCGATATCGCAGCTTCCCTGGAACACATCCGAGACCAAAGGCCCGGAATGGTCCGAACTAAGCAGCAGTTTGAATTCGTCTTGATGGCTGTCGCTGAAGAAGTCCACGCGATCCTGAAGGCTTTGCCACAGTAAAGCAACCAAAAAGTCACTAGTCATGAGAACACAGCGGTGCTGTAGTTTTCACAGAACATGCCAAGCGAATTACTTCACATTTTTCGACAAGATTTTCCAGTATAGTTAATTAGCTCCCTGTAAATATTTTTCTTCTGAGTGTTTCTGTTTAAAGTTACTGTTGTTACATAGAAAAAGTATACTTAAACCTACCTACCTAATTTAGTACTATTAATTATGCGTTTGGAATACGCAGAACTGAAGACAATCGGGGAAGTTGTCTTCACTTCTGAAGGTTTCATTACTTCGAAAAACTTACTTGATCTAACCTGTATAGTTAATTATCAATAGATCAGCTACCGCGCATATTCATTCCTTCCCAATTACGATAACCTATAGACATCTTTTTGTTTAAAGATATTTCCGGAATCTTAAAGTAGTCGTTGTAAATTACTTACGAGCCACGTAAAACACGTCACGTGGCTAAGAAATCAAAAAGAATCAAATGAATTCCAAGAAGGGAGAAAAGAAAGGGAGAACGAGGCGAGTAGTCTAAGGAGTTTAATTTAGTGTTTGCAGCAGTTACACTAAAATCTTGATGCGCGAATCAAGTCTACCTAATCTTCATGTTCCCTAACTGTACCTTATGCATTCTTCCATTCAACAAAACCTAAAAGAACAAACACTATTTTACTGTGTTCCAGCCTCACAATAAAATGGTGTTTGGTGATATCAGTCAGAAAATTCGTATGATTTTTAATGTATTTTCAAAAAATTTGCACACAATTTTGAAACTATGAACCGTATGTAAATGAATGGCTGACGGTGGTCAAACTTACTTAATCTTTAAAAACAATTTATTTAAACGTGTTGGGTAGTGCACAAGAAGGTTTATAAAACTACAATACTTAAAAAAATTCCTATAGTATATTACAAACGACGATGCGTTAAAATTTCAGCTGAGTGTGACTCGTTCTACAGACTTAAAAACCCAAAAGTATAAGCTTCTTACGTGTGAGCGTCTGTAGAGATTTTAGCGTAATTCTAAATATGTAGTGAAGTCTGTTAGTCGCGTGTTCGTCTATAAAAATAATTATTCTACAAGTAGCAGTGAGTCCCTTTCCCTATCTGTACTGGGCGTGTAAAAGCAGTGTCACTATATTAATGCTGAGTGAATCTCCTGTAAAATTAGTTGTATTCTGCCTAGCTGGTAAAATATACGTTCTCGTACTGTTATTATCATGTGTCAGATGTATCATGAAATCAATCAATGTATGTACCTGTATTTTACCTTAAAGTTGTGCCAGTATTTAAATCCATCATCATATCCACCGATTCATTGAAAGATATTAAGCAGATTTTAACGGTGGTTCCAGTCAAACAGTCTGGTCGATCAGTCTCAAAAGGTCCCAACGGTTGTGTAAAATGCACCCGATGGAGTCTCTCATCTCATGTAACGTTAGACTTGTTGCAGGATGCACAAGACGTAATGCCACTTTAATAAATTACCAGCACTGACAAAGTATTTGGCACACACAATTGATTGGCACAGTAGTCGAAAGTGTAACGATGTGTATTAATCTCTAATTAAAACAAAATTTGAGGACTCTTTATCGAATCCTCCGTAAATGACTGACAATGAGCAGCCTTCTCTTATCAAAGGACAGTTTTTGTTCCTCTTTCTTTTCATTTTCCATAGTCGATCTTCGACCAGGAGAAATCGAAGACTGATTAAAAAACTGGGGAAAAATTGATTGATTGATTGATAATCTTTCAACATAAGTCACCTCTGAATTTACAAAGCTGTGTCATCATCATCACCTTTCATTAGTTACTTCACCCACAAACCAAACACGTTCCTTCTCAGCTTCTAACAAACTTAATTCTAGATGTTTAACCTTTTACTAATCACTGCTCTTGTCTATTAACACAAAGCATTAAATGTACGTACAACACTGCACAGAAGTGTACCAACATCATCACTTACTCTCACACAAACATTTAGTCATTCAGCAACACAATGAACACAAATAAAAAATGTATTATTGCGACTAGTTGAGCATTGTTGAATGTGTTTCCCAGTATGGTTTAGACAATCATGTTCCACTAGATCCACCAACAATCTGTTTCGTATTTATGCAATCACATCCGTTTCTCAATTTTCTTGTGTGTTACTCCTTGTATGAGCTCTATAGGGTTTAGCTTACTAACACGTGTTAAGTGTCACTTATCGATAAATTAGTGTAAAATATGTTGTGCTGTTCGAGTTTTAAGCAGTAAGGAACTCTACAAAAACCTTCATTGATGCACTACCCAAACCTTTTCCTGTGTACCACATAATTGCTTAGTACCTATTAAATTGTTTGTTGAGTAATTCAGATTAATGAGCTGTCAAAAGAATCACCGGTAATGGGCATTAATTGATGATTACGATTCGGAGTGTAAACTACACTGACAGGTGAGGTGGAGAGAGACCCTTTGTTAGTCTTGTGTACTTTCTTGAATAAGATAAATAGTCTCTGGTCTAAAATATATTACATTTATTAATGTGGCTGTGGCTTCTCTGCGTGAATGTGCTAACAAAATCGGATGATGTATTCGAAAGTTTCTTTCCTTCCAGGAGCATGTGATATTTCGGTCCACAATCATCGTCAGTTTCTGTGTTATTCGAAAGCTTTCTCAGATCCCAACTATACCTGGCATGAAAAAGATGATGGGTGTGTGTGTGATCTGAACTCGTCGGAAATTGTGTTAAACACACATTTATTATTATTATTCTCTAGGGTAGTGCAGCTTCATGTAATTATTCTTAATTGTAGACTAGAAGCTAGATCAAAGTCTAAAAATTATTAGATTACACTGGGCTAAGAGAATCGCGCAACCAACTGCGTATTACATTACGAGTATTGATGTGTTATAATTAACTAGAAGGTTATTATTATGATTATCATTATTGGAACTGGATTGCTATGTGTTAACGTAACTTAAATATCCAATGTATTACTATCAAGAGTCTCTATACTGTATAGTTGTAAGTATTTTCTCTCAGAAATTCAACTCTATCCATATACGGAATTGTATGGGGCTACCAAAAATAAAGTTTCTCTGGATGCATTTTATAAAATTGATATTGTAGACATGATTTCTCTTATACACGCAACTCTGCATGTCATGTTGAGCATTCATCTTCTTACAAATTCAAAGACTTTCTTTTAGCTTAGATCGCCCATGTCCGTGTGGGTTTCCATCTCTCACTCTCTTTTGTTGTTGCTTTCTTTTTCCCAGCTATATCGGCTTTCCATCAAGTTCCCTTGGGAGAATGAATTGCTTGAGTGATTAATAATTAGAAAGACCTACGTACCTACATTTCCATTTAATACTCTTAAACAGGACAAAACCTTTCATCTCACACGGTTAGATTCTGACTCTGACCTTCTTGAAACACCCACGATTGTAACAGGAGTAGAACCGTAATATAAAAGTAATACGAGAGGACCCTTCGCAAAAGCAATACTAGAAGCTTATGTGAAACAACTTGTATGTGGAATGTGGAGTACTTAATCGTACTTTATTGAGTTCTCCTTTTGTTCCGTGCTAAATACAAATGCACAGACACGCATGTACAAACAGCTCTGTGGTCTATCGGAATCGTTCAATTGCTCCTCGTAAGTAGTCAAAGCCATCTTTCCTCATTCCCATCGTAAACATAAAGATAACCTTTTCTTATCTGCAAAATTCAGAGGTGTAAATCATCCTAATGGGAAATCATCCTGAAGTACCAAAAACCCAGAATGACGTAATTTTGCAAGTGTATCGCATGAAAAGACAACCAAGTAACACCTAAAAACGTGTGAGTATGCATCCTTTTCGAAGTACATAAAACCAGACAGCTTTAAATCAGCTAGACATAGTTCAGGAGTTGGAGTTGGTGGGAACGTGAGACTCACCGAAGTTCAGGGAAATCTTGCGTAGACTTTCTCCTAGGGAGATTGCGAGGGTGACGAGCAACATCCCTTCAGTCGTCTCACTTTCACTTCAGCTTTTACAAAGGAAATAGGTGGTTTTCTTGTAGGTGTGGAAGACATTGACACAAGTAACCAACCAACAAGCCAGTCTATTTAATATAATTGGCTCATCAGGGTGTCTCCTACTGTGCAACACGGAGACCGTTGTGAAGAACAATCATTAATTTTTCATCTGAGTGGCAAGAAATGACGAAATAGCTGTTGGAGATACGGTGAAAGGTGCTTACTCTTTGGAAATTGTTTCTCCGCAAGCTGATAAGATTGATGCAAAAGGAAGAGAAGGAGGGTTCTGCATGGAAAGCTATGGAAAACAAGTTCAAGAGTGGACAACTGACAAAGACAAACCACAATTCTTAGCTAATCCTTCATGAAGATTGAGTGTGGTGTCATTCGCGGAGAAACAGAAGTCGTTGTCCATGGCGTATGCATACAATCTTTCTCATAATGCACATCAGCAAATAAGTCTACTTTCTCCTCTCTAATGACTTCTGCTGAAATCGCCTTGAGAAACATTTCTTTGTGAAGAGGAGAAGAACTTATGGACCCAAACCGATTAACTTTTAGACAACTTTTCCCACTCTCGAGTTACAAGTTCTAAGTGCAAGTCATCCTCATCATGCATCCACAATCTACAGAGACAGATATAAATTAACGAGATGGTTCTCATTCATTGATCGCATTCATTGGGTTGAAAGTACATATCTGCCATTGACAGGCTTCGTTGTGTCTACCAAATGCACGAGTAATAATAATTTTAATAAGATTTTATTGTAGACAAGTGAAGTGTCCTGTGTACCTGAAGTGAGAGTACCTAAGTTCCCTGGGGGAAAGTGAGATAACCCGTCTGTTGTCATTTGCAGATTCTAGAAATCTCAAGACTTGAAAGCAATGAAGGAAATATTTGTGGAACTTAATGAGAGTGCTCTCCAAAATGGAAGCGTGAGCATGAGTGACTTGAGTGACATACTGAACGAAAATAGGTTCGTCTATGATCGACCAGAGAATATTGTGTTGATTGCCATGTACATTCCGGTCTTCTTTTTTGCCGTCGTCTTCAACATTCTGGTTATTGGGGTCTTCATAAAATATCGCTCTTTCAGAACGTAAGATTTTTTTTCTCGGACATGTTATTCTTCTGATACAATAAGTATCAGAAGAATAAGTACAGGAGACACACAGGGAGGTATTTCTGTGTTGCCTGCCTGAACACTCCACCTACGTTTTTAGATAAAATGTATCCCTCGAGACAAATAATAATTAATTATGTAAGAGCGATCTCGGCACTGGAGCAGAAAGGAAATCTTTATGACACTCTCGTTTATAGTCAATGAATTTGCTGGAGCCAGCCAAGCGCTCAGATTACATGATGGCAAAATCGATTTCGAGAATTTTCTCATTGCCAATACAGAGAGAGACTTCCTCAGTGTATCAATACGAGCTCAACCTTAATACTCAACCCAACTCATCTTCAATGAGCCGGAGATAAAATGCTTTTTTGTTGACATCTACACATTTCATGGCTTGCTTTCTAAGAGGAACCGGTACTTACGCAGATAATTTTATGTTACTCCACACAACAAAGCGTATCTGATACCTTTAAGAACTTAATATC
>JAQGAD010001850.1:0-16579 GCA_034696625.1 Isotomurus palustris | reverse complement strand
TTAATTAGTGCTTGCTGCTGTTCTGTTTGCTTGACATATCTGCCAATGTCATTTCTAGTTAGGTCTAGGTCTAGGACATAAGCTGACACGGAGTCATTACTTTACTGATTAGTGGTACACTCATATATTCTCAGATTTACTCGCTAGCAATAAGTTGAGATAACTTAATCATGTTCAAGTACAGTAACTGACGACTGATAAGTTTTCTGAATAATTCAGATACGAGGTTAGTGACTCATTGACATTAACTGACTTTTCTGACATGAAGGGTGTTAGAGAAACCCCACATTGATGGATTCAGATTCAGGAGAATTTTTAGAGCGATAAATAACGTAGCTCAACATTAGTACACGATATTATGGAGGTCGGCTGAAGTACTAGTTTAGATTCGAATTCGAATATAATCAAGCTCGTTTGTAATAAAGTCTGCATTCAAGACAAGGATTTTTTCAAGCCATATATTATATTTTTTTGAAATTCAAGCGATGGATTTCGTTTATGAATGAGGTAACTGAAAAGTTAAGGTGGGTTAGGACGATCAGGTTATAGGAGTGTTAGGTCCACAGACGAGACGACGGATTTATTATGATAATTGAAGACGATGAAGAAGATCATGACGAGAGTATATAAAAATACATAGTGTAAATTCGCATGAGTGATGGTGAATTGGCGAATCTCCATGAACCCACAACCTTGACCTTGGAGCGGTTAGTGAAGATCGTAGACGGTTGAATCTTTACTGCGGTGATGGTTGTAGGCGATCCTCTCCTTGTCTTCATCTGCATTTTGTAGTTTTCTTCAGCAGTACGCTTTCCATATTTGCAATTTGCACCTTTATACTCTGTACATCCATGCGTAAGTCACTGGGAATGTGCAGCTGAGATCTGGATCTGAAGGTGTATTGGTGCTTGACGACTGACAAAGCAATGGAAATGAATGTTCCACGTACTTAAGCTACCAGGCTAAAATGCTGTAAGCTGTAAATAAGATTATTACACGAGACCAAAACTACAGATTTTCCCTTATAAAGTGTTCACCGGTCTTTTCTTTCATTTATTAATGCTGTCTGTACAGCTTTATATTTTGGTCCCTTTTGAGATGAGTTTATTTTCATTTTGTGGAAATGCCAATTCCAATATTTCGTAGATGTTTGAATTTGAAAGGGCTGCCTATTATTAAAGCTATATAGCTTTAATAATCAATATCAATAAAAGGTATAATAATAATATGTATTATTATTTAAGCTGCATTTACTCGACTAGACTATAAAGACTTATGAGGCAAGGCAGACAAATTCAGCCTGTGAAGAATTAGAGGTGGAAATCATGAAAGCAAATAGCTTACAAATCTATTCATTCTACCCATTAGTTCTGCTTTTCCTGAATTGAATCATTGAGCTTCTTTGGTCACAAGTAATTCTGACAAAAGTTTTCAGTTTCGACTGGTGGAAAGATGCTTTTTAAATACACAAACAAACGGACGGATTTAACGGATTTGCTGGACAAACAAACGTGGAGAAAATAGCTGAATTAATAGGCTGAATTTTTATTTTAACACACTACTTATGTGGAGCTAAAGCCTTTTTTCATTCGCGTAGAAAAATTTAATTAATAGGTAGAAGATTGTATGTGACTTCTATTTCCATAAATTAAGTCTAGACTTCCAAGATGTGTGCTGTATTTATGGTGGAGTAGATTAGAAGTTTGACGTTCAATAGAGTAGGATTATTTCATCTTTTCAAATCTTCTTTAAGTCTCGTCAAATAATTGATTCTATGAATTTTTTTTTCTATTCTGATTTCGTTTATGTAATTTACTATTATATCGAACTCAGTCTAGCTGAGGTGGAAGATTCTAGGCCTAGTATGCCTACTATTATATGCGTCTGCTTCATTTACCTCTCCCTGTTTCTTCATTTTTGGCTGATCAGACAGCGTATTACGAGTATTTGTATTGCCAATTTTGCCAAGCCAAATGCCAACTGGCTGACTTCGCAAGCTTGGGAAAGATGGGAACATTGTCATGTGATGCAGTTTTTGTAGCTGAGTTTTTCTTTACGTGAATTCGGCTTATAGCTGGGCATAACCACTTGGTTACAGCGAACTGCAGTCTGATACGATATCAGCAATTCACTTTATATGGGCTATAAAATGCACTAGAACTGTATCCTAGAATTCTTGCTGTATTCCCTACTTTGAGCACTTACGCAATCCGAAAAGTATTAGAAGTGAGAAGTAATTCTTGTCGTGGCATAGCAAAGCAAACACTACATTACCACATTACGACTTATATTTTGTACCCGTCACCCGTAGTCAATATTAGTGAAAACTACTTTCATACTTCATAAACTGTACGACTGAAGCATACATCCATCGGATATGATGTTGAATTATATGTGTGGGGTGATGCGGAAACTATATAGCAACTACGAAGTGACTATAGACGAGCTAGATAGAAGTAACGCAACCAGTATCCAGCATAACATATATATGACTATATGACTATAACTGCTATATCTGACTATAGAGAAGTGGTGGAGTCTGTAGCTAAAGGCTCGTAGTTCTTTCATTCTTATTGATAGTGATCTTGTTCTGGGCATGTATTTTAAGTATATAGCTATAGCTATCCTCTTCTTCTCTTTTGTACTGGTCGATATTCTTGGAAAATCGGTTTGGAACATTAAGAAATGGAAATATTCGAAATGAATTTGATTTGAATTTGATTTATAGAATTTGCCCTATAGTATTTGAAATATCCATTGTTAATTAAAAATGTCATAATTATACAATGTATAGAAGATTATTGGGCTGTTGGGCTAATCAGAATGAATATATGCAGGGCATTTTGGCATGCTCATGATATGATGGTGGGATGAGTCCTAGTCCTGGTGAATTTTGTAATGATTCCTACACTGTCAGTAATAAAATGACTTTTTAATTTCAGGAACACCACCTTCAGCAGGCAATCGTTGCTGGAACAGTAATTCCAACTCCAGAAGTGTACATAATAGAGAACGTAGACTACTATGACCGCATTTACCCCGAAAACTATAAGCTGCCCAGACAGCTTATTTATATGCAGCGTAAGGATAAACAAAACTAAATAATGAAATCAAAACTGGCTGTATGTGCTTATTTCTGAATTTGTTAAAACTAGCGTTCTCGATGGAGACAGACATTCCAGACTACGATATGGATTCTGAGGACGAAGTATGGATGAGTTCACAAGCTGGGAAATTAGACTTAAAGCCAGAAAAGGTATATGATTTGAAAGGATGGATATGTCAACGTGAAGGATCAGTCCGGTTTCACGTTTGTATCTGATTGTAGTTTGAGGAAATGATGGACCGCTTAGAAAAGGGGAGTGGTCAAACCGTAGTCACACTTCAGGAGGCCAAAGCGTTAATAAAAGAAGATGACGATCTCATAATTGCCGTGTACGATTATTGGCTCAACAAACGCCTAAAAACTCAGCATCCCTTAATACCGCATGTCAAAACCGAAGCTAGGCATGGGGTGGCAAACCACAATCCCTACATTGCGTTTAGGAGACGAACAGAGAAAATGCAAACCAGGAAAAACCGAAAGAATGATGAAAGTTCATATGAAAAAATGCTCAAACTCAAGAGGGACTTAACGAGAGCTGTAACTTTATTAGAAATGGTGAAGAGAAGAGAAAAGTCCAAGCGAGAACTTCTGCATTTAACATTAGAAGTGTTCGAGAAAAGATACCAAGCTGGAGATTACTCTGGCAGTGTTGTTTCTGAGGCGTTACAGCAGCGTCCTGTTCGACCGGCATTTACTCCCATTTTCCCAAATTCTTGGATCAAAGACGATGCAGGAATGTCCAACCTCACGCGTAAAGAAAGACGTCAGTACAAGAAAAGAAGACATAAAAGCTCTTCTAAGAACAACCACAGTGCGGGGGCAGGTTCTGCACCTTCGATATTGAATTATCCGAATGCTCAGGAGTTAAGTATAGAAGGTGAAGGAGGAAGTTCTGAAGAAGACCTTATTCAACCTGTTTCACCTTCTGATGGCGAGGAGGAGGACGAGGGGATGTTTTCGTTTCGACGAAAGCGGGGTTGTCAATACTACGCGCCCGTTGACAGTAGTGAGGGGTCGTGGTGCTCAAGTGAACTCAACACGAGACTCAGGTTTTATCCAACATCTATCCGCAAGGAAGATGTTTCGTGCAGTAGTGAAAATATTTTCCCTGTGGGTCCCTGTAGACTACGAAGAACTCGTGGAGGGACTCTAGCGCTTGACCGCATGAATATTAATGACCTACGTCAGCTTTGTCGAGTTATGAGAATTGACACTGCCCAAGCCCTAGAAAGTCTTGTGAATGTGCAAAGTAGTAATGAAACTAGTGAAACCTTCGAATCTTCGAGTGTAAATAATTACGAAGTAACTAGAACCCCAACAGTTCCGGTCGCCACCTCCTCCTCAAGTTCTCCATTCCCCAAATCTTCGTTTGATTTGGAGTCATCTTCCACTATTCCCTGTTGGTACAACTTCCGACCTAAGAGCCCCGATAGGACAGCTATCAACGAAGAGTCGACATCTGCGTTATTGGAGCTTTTAAGTGACGAAACATCTAAACACGGAGATGAAGAGTCAGATCTATCCCGTTTGGTGGAGGAGTTGGCAGATCCCATGGAGTGTCACCTAAGTATTGTACTGGATAGTGGAAATCGACCCTCGTCGTACGCTGTCAATGACTTTGATGCAGACCCACCGCTTTACCAAGATCCTCTTGTCAGCCACCGAAGTACGACAGACGTCCCTGCAGCCACCAAGTCGATAGCTATGGACGAGCACATCTTTGATGACGGCAATTCCGCCTATCTAATGCAACTGAATTCGGAAGATTCCCTGCTTGTTCCAGCAGATGTTATTCCTGATGTGGTTGTAGCGCCCTGGTTTGCATCCGTTATGGATGTCGACGGTCCGTCAGTGTCACTGGGGAGTGGAGCAACAGAAGATCCTGTTGAAAAGAAACCAGAACTTTCAGTTTTAAATAGTTTATTAAACCCTCCTGCTGTTGAGCAACCCCCTGCTCCAGCATATGAGCAACCTCCTTCATCTTCTACGTTAGCGTTTCATCTTACAGAAATAAAAGTTGAGACTGATAATACTGCAAATTCTAGTGAAGATTCAACAACTAGAATTCATCCTCGGGCGGAGAATAGTGAAAGTAGATCGGGAGGAAATAATGGGAAGATAAATAATAGGGATTTAGTTCAGAATTTACTTCTAGCTTATAGCGTATAACTTAATCCTCGTAGCTTAAGGAGGCTCCAATTGAAACCGTACAGATCAAACAAAAAATTTCCCAATTTTAACTTTAAGTCACTAAATTTTATAAATACATGACTTATATGCAACTGTATAAGTCACGGTGAGGCAGATTTGTGATTTAAAACTTATTAATATAAGTTGATTCGAGTTACGGATCTTGCAGTAAACAATATAATTATTGTACTAATCTAATGTAAATCTTCGGTGGAGAAAGCACAAAAACAATTCGTGCTAAGTTTTAATTTGGTTCCATTCTAAATTCATGGAGTGTAGAGTAAAATGTGTAAAATCATTAGTCAAATGTGATAGTAAGATTTAAATTGTTTTCATAGACAGGGAACTGTATTGGATTTTTAGGAACTTTCTCCGTGATGCTACGCTGTATGAACATTGTATTATTCTCGGAATCGGTGGTTAATAAAGTATGGTTACTCTGATTTTTTACGGAAGGTGTGAGTGTGAACAGGGAGTTCAGTGAGTGTAAATGTAGTACGTATGTAAATCAGTTTGTTGTTGGTACAATTACATCGTCGTAGCTGCCCGTTGTGGTAATTTAAACTGTTATTATGTGTATTACAAGACAATGTAAAAGATACGCTTTTCTCATCAGTGTTTGAGTTTGATAATTTGTTCGCCCGTCCAGTCGATAAAAGAAAGAAAAAAACACAAACGACAAAAAAGAAACTTAAAAAAGAACTCAGAATTCAGAATGAAAATAAAGTTTGTATTGAATGCAGTCCGATTCAGAAACAATTTATTCGCTAATGTGCTTGGGACATTTATTTTGCATTGTTTGCATATATATGTGTGTCACTCTGTCGTTCTCTTTTCTCGTAAATGAACTCCCCATTGCTAATCTGCCTATTCTGTTGGTAATTCCTCTGAATTTATTGTCATTAATTTGGTAGCATGCTAATGCATAATTGAACATAAAGGGATGCTATTCATTTATTTAGATTAATGATTCTACATTCAACAATAATTTTTTGTAAATGATTTAAAATTTAGATTAGAATGAGGAAGCCTATTAACTAATAGAATCTTAATTATTGGCTGTAGAATTAACAGTCTTGAGTGTAAATCTGCCAAGTATCTATCGTCTGAAGTATTCTTCGAACGCTGTACTATCAACCGCGTTGAGTTCCAATTTCCTATTCCAATCTAACTTCATTCCTTGACTTAAGTGATCAATTAATTATCGTCATCAGATATCTGAATAATCCATCTGCCCCATCTGCGTAAAGTACTCTAACAAACGCTTTTTGAATTATGCACTAAGCTAAATTAGAGTTTGTGAAAGATGATTTCTCATTAACTAACAATACGTGATTTAATTAGCAGTAAACCAATAAATTATTTTATTACCTACGCACTTAAATTGCCTTAACTCGTTCGACGTAATTTATGAGCTCATAAATCGGATACGTATGAAATATCATATTAAACTGATCATGTACAATCCTCAAGAAGATCCACAAAGCATACAATCAGTAATTCACATAACAATCGTTTATGTTATTCTCCTCATCTCCAACTCTATCAATATTCTTCGTTAGTAGCAGTAGCGCTTATTGGTAATTTAGTAATGCTTCTGCAGTCCTATCCCAACCCAGGTTTTGAAATCTCATTGATTCAACCTCATAGACTATAGACTGAAAAGTGGAGTTCATTTCGCATTAGGAAGTAGTAATTGAACTTTTCTCGTAGGTCTCATGCATCTAATTCTCATGACTGATGCAACTCACGGGAGCTACTAATGCTAAGCTTGGATCATTAACAATCCCACAAGAAATAATATATAGGTAATCCTGGTCCCAAGACAGAAGTAACTGAGTGAGTGGCTGGCAGTGCAATGAAGTAAAATGCACCAGAAGGGAATTGCTTCTGGGGCAATTGTGTTCTCAGTCTGAAAAGTGTTCCTTCATTTCTTGCCTTCATTTAAGACGAGAACCACCTTTAAGACTTAAGTTACCTTTCCGTAGACTGGGATACCCCCTTCCTCTTGATGATAACATCCTTTACCCCACTGCTGCATCAGCATTGTATCATCATCTCTTCTTCGGTCGTACTCAATAGTCCATCATATCGAGCACACTACTATTACCACACTACTACTAAGATTGCTCATCTCACAAACTAAGTTTAAAAGTGTGTGTGTGTGGAAGGCTTTGTTCCCCAAGAAGAAAGACGTAGCGTTGCATTACACAGGATCTTTCAGGTCTGTGTTGACTGACATCGAAAAAGAAGAAGAGTTACTTATATACACCTTCTTTCATGCATGTGTTTACCACTTACTTACATTTTGCTAGTAGAGTAGGTCATTCCTCTAACTCTTGCTCAAAGTGATTCATTTATTCCATTTTCATACGAATACCAAATACCCGAGATTTTGCATTTATTCACCAAATCTCACCCTGGATCTCTCACCTTTCATGGAAGAGACTCGTTGAAGGACGCACACTCAACATTTTCGTCAATTAAAGAATCACCACGCGTGGGTTATCGAATAGGAGAAAAACTTATTTGAATTCACTAAAATTTTAACACATCTCGTGTAGACAAACGACAAACTCTCGCGAGAAGTACTTCACCTCATTCGATCTGATAAGAATTTCATAAGCCCGGCTGAGCTACCCAAACCGTAGGAAAGCAGATTTTCATGGACAATTCAAAACTACTACGATTCGAACTCTCGAAGGACGATATCAAATGGGTTCAGGGTCGCTGAGAGGATAAACTGGATGAATAATCGATCTGTGGAAGGAAATTGCTCGAACTGATTGGCACATCTTCTCCCCGAAAACCCTGAAGGGTTCTCTCATGGAGGAATCTCTTTAAAGATATATGTAAAGTGGTTGTGTGTGTATTATGCACCATTAAAAGACAAATTCACTCCACTCGTCTCTTCACCTAAGTGTGGAATAGTGTTTGTGAGCTTTAATGGATTTAAATGGATTCATAAACCAAGATAACGACTTAGTTCCATCGAAATCTTCTTCTGGTTACACTCCGCTTACAAATTGTAACACTTAGAGTGTCCCTGAACCACAAAAAGTGTTGTGTGCTTCTCGAAGTATTGTGGCATTGAGCCTTCACTGGAGCTTCAAATATGACCAGGACTTGAAAACACGGAATTTGTTTTGTGTTTTCATATCGGAGATTACTGGCAAAGGCGTAACTGGTTTATTAGCTGTTGTGGAAGAGGAACAAACATAAAAATACTGAATGCTTAGGAAGCAAATGAAACAAAGATCATGAGTTGTTGATGACTGGCCATGGACAACAGAAACTGGGATAATAACAAGTCTCCTCGGAGTAGATGTGCCGGTTTTTCATGCAAATTATTAGAAGCGTGAATTAAATGCACCTGATGGCCAACTTATTAAGACACTGAGACCCATATCTCCACTTTTGTATGGGTTGGTAAACATTGAAACCTGAAGATTTAAAGTGTATCCCTATCTTAGAAAAAAAAGATGAACATTTTTAGATTAAAATTAAGTGAAAATACAGATTATATTTGTTCTTCTGATCAGCCTGGCCCTCCTCACCTTCAATATTATTATCAGTTAGTAATGCATTACAATAGGAACCCACAATAGAAATGAAGAGGAGTATACAACAGTCAAGACTCGAGATGTATAAAAGCCTGTAAAAGGATAAAAATAACAAAAAGTCTGTTCATGAAAGAAATTGAGGACACGGAATAACCAGAAGGAAATCATCATCTCCATCATCTTTAAGACGTGGTCACAGATAACATTTACTTTTAACAGATTAGTCTCATGATTTTAATAATAGCTCACCTGCTACGAAAATAGAACGAAACTGACCAGTCGTTAATGTGTGTTTCTCATTGAAATCTAACACCATTATTCACACCTTCTCTGGTCTAGCCCAAAAGGAACCAATAAATTGGGAAGATATTTGGGAGGAGATTTTACAACACTTCTTCCTCGACCTACTAACGTACTGACACAACTTTGAATAAGTGTGAAGAAGCCACCTTCAAGATCAAACCGCTCTCCATTATTGTCATCTTTAAAGTTAACTTCGAAATCCGCAATTATTTGGTTTTTCTGTTAGTTACTTGCGAGTGAATTGGATATGACACCTAATTTGTGAATACATTTAAATCTAATCAAGTCCAGAGACTAATGAGACTTCACAATTTTCCAAATATTTCTGAACTTTGGACAAGAGATGAATTGGACAACGACTTTTTCCCTTGTAGTGCTCACACTCTCGTTATTAATATCCGGATGGGTTCGATCACAGCTTTATGATCATTACGGTGAGTTTATTTCAAAAAAATCTCTTCTGCATACTTAATTACATTAATTTTACGCGTTGCTAATTCAACGAAAGATTACAAGCTAAAAATAAGTGATCAGGGGTCACTTGAGACGTTATTTGTACTATTGTATTTGACAGGCGTCATGAACTCATCATCAATCATTCTGAGTAAATCAGATTTAGTCAACCTGAACCTGAAGCTATTTTTACTCCTCTCGATCTTCTCATTTAAAAAGAAGTCTCATCTTCTTGGATTAAACGGATAGTTAGCTTTAAAGAAGGTAATAAGCAGTAGACTTTGCAAGTGTCAAACCGGCTGATGCAAAACTACTGTATATTCCTTTATGGATAATTAACTTTGCTAGCTCATCATTATTGACAGATGCGCTTTTATAGTCAATCTGAATAGATGCACGGAGTCTGGCAATAAATAGGTCTGTTGGATTTGTATGCGTAGCCTGTTTCGATCCACGCTTAAGTACACGAAGAAAAAAGAACACCCCTGTGCCAATGGCAATGGGGAAGATAAGGCCAGAGTGAAGTATCTTAATAGTACCTACACATATCTGCAGAGCTTCATGATGATACTGTCTTAAATAGCCAGATAAGTTGAGCTAAGCTTACAGAGAGAAAGATTCCGTTAGCAAAATGATGAGTTAACAGGTTTCCTCTTTAAAACCTGTCTTTACCTTCATTCGTCTTGTAGAAAAGGGTTGCCTGGTGGTGGTGGTGGTGGTGTGGTAGCTTAGCATAGATTTTCATTATAGACACACACAAACTTTACTTTTAACACAAGAGTTAAACTGTAATCAAGTGTTTCATGAATACCTGATGCTTACAAACCCATAGTCATCATTACTAAAGTACTAACTATCCTTTCCCCGTCTCGTTGTCTGCTGCTTAAACCAGCGTTTAATAACAATGAGTGTAATATTCACCTTGTACATTTGTGATTATGATGCATTATATACATTATCTGTGTTATAACAATAACTAAGTAGCCCATCGGAATCACTTGGACGTGGCAAATGTAGCACACAACCCAACATTACTACTTAAAAGTAAAATAATTGTGATAATTCCAAACTGCAAGTGATATGCATCTCGCAGAAGTGTCATAAATCTTGCACAAAGTATTAGAAGAAGTTGTGACCGCTCTTAATTCTGCCCAGTGATAATTCATATTTCATGTCCCTATTTTCCTTGCTACAGGGTTTTTGTTCCTCCCGTCTGCAATTGTAAATGAAGCCGGTCGGTCGGTCGGTCAGTAAGCCGGGAGCTTATAACATTAATCTTAATTAATTGTATTTAAAAGTAGTTTAGGGACACGCGGAGATGAGTAAATGGGAATCGCAGGTGTGTCCGTTTAAGGCACCGGCCAAATCTTAATCTCTCTATCATCTAAATCATCTCTCTAAAGATGAGATTGTGTCGTGAGGAATTATCATGATAGATGATGATAGAACTCCTAACTTAGATTTAGATTTTAACTTTATACTCACGTCTACTTGCATTATCCTAAGTTTTGCACTGCCAGACTATTGAAAACCTGCATCTGTTTTTCTGTTTCGGTTTGTTTTAGCACGCACAGTTTAACCTACATTTGAAGGGGTACTCTCAAGTAGTAAATCAACATTTGATTAAGTTATTCTAAATCGGAAGAACCAAGTAATACAAATTGTATTAACCATATTTTTCTACCTGTAAGGAGTGACAACACAATAGAAAGATAATTAGCGTGATTTACTTTCAGCGATAATTTATTTTCCTTTTTAGTCGCAACACACCATCGTTATCTGGTTATTGTACCTGTCTATTATTAAATAGGTTGATTGAATTACCAGGAAAGGGGGTAGAGTACAAAGCTACCGAAGAGTAAGCATAAGCAAAATCAGTTTCATCTTCAGGCGATGTTTAACTCACCTACATAAAGTAGGTTTTTATTAATTTAATTAATTTTCTGGGCAATGGATTGTTTCCTAAATGGAGTGTGATTTAATTTGTTCACCTCCAACTGATTCCAATCTCTATAATAAGGATAATTGTGACACGATTTGTAGGGTAGTCTTGGGCATTTCAAATTATCTCAGTCTCTTTTGTTTCATGTAATTTACCTGATGATATGTTGCGAAATAATTCAATTGCTTTATTGTTCTGGTTTCTGGTATTCCAAATAAATAATGTCTTAGGGAAACAAACATTTATAATAAACCATCACTTTGTGGTCACCTGTCAATCGTATCATCACGAGAAAAAACAGAAATCTCACATTCCTAACATTTCTAAGTAAGTCACGGCCTAAATAATTCCAGGAAAGTGATGTGAGAAATTGAGTAGTTTGAAGCAAAACTTTTTCTGTGTACAGGACAGAGTATCATGCTAAAAATCTACGGTTTTTCTACAGTTGACGCCGAGAAAAACAATGTGACCTAACTTTTAGCAATGTTTCAGGTAACGGAACATTTGTGTAAAACTAATTCCTTTATCATCATGTGTGCATTTATTTCACAGTAAAGAATTTAACTCGCTTCTGTGTATGTTTCTGTGAGCCTGTAAGTCTTAATCGCATCTAAAACTCGAAAGGATGAGCATATTCGTGTATTGCAACAGACATGCAAATGCAAATTGCGAATTACGTTCACATATGTAATGTAAGAATACCGATAGAACACATAAATGAATTCAAGTGTAAAGGAAGCTGAAGAGATATCATGCAACTAAATAGGAAATGCAAACCTGTATATCATCCGTAAATGATATGTGTGTTAGTTTGAAATGGACTATTTACATAACAGAACATTTTGTGGCATTTGTTTGGGCTATAAAACAAAATGCTTGACATAACCACCATAAGGTGCAGGCAAAAGCAGAAGACACAGTAAACAATTTCTTCATTTGCAATAAAGTGTACTCAGGTATGAATAAAGTAATACAGTTTTTGTAAAATTGGAGACCCACATTAGTGAAACATGATCTCCTTGTGGTGGGCATGGTTTTGATGAAATTACACACTTAGATGACGTTAGTCTGTGGTTTAATTTGGGACTCCTTGAAAGAGATGAATTCAGGTAGGTCGGCCATACATCATATCATATGTATGTTTAACGAGATAGTGTGATGAAACCCCAAGGAGTTCGTATGAATGATGATGATCCCTTTTATGAATGAAATTCATGGCAATGGTTATCTTATTACATCTAAAATAAATCTAAAGATAAAATCAAGAAACTTTACTCTATCAGTTCCACTTCCATGCATGGATGATACTTTATTTACGGTTTTTGTTGGCTACTAAATTACTAAATCCCTCAATTAGGTCAGTAGTGTGTATGTGTTTGCCAGCGAAACATTTTCCCATCATCTGATTCTCATCTCTCGGTGAGCTCACTGCAATTCTACGGGTTGTAATCAAAAACTTATCCAATAAATAAATAAACTCTAGTGTGTGGTTCTTCAAGAACTAGCTCACACACACACGTGGATAACCACAGAATACAATCAGTCTACGATTTCAATTAAGATGATAACATACACAGACATGTACACGCAGTCTCATTCTCATTTATTGATCGCCACTTAAATAAGATTTTCTTGATTAACGATGAAGCAGTCAATGCAATAACAACCGCACCTGGTGGAATAAATGTAACCAGCTATTAAGTACAATTCAGAGATTAAACGAGTCTCACACGTACCAAGTGCCATGATGTTTTTGTTGATAAGCATTTATCACGCATTGCTTAGAATCGACTTACTAACCAAAATCTCAAATTGTAATTCATGATGATCTTCCTTATCTCGCATGATTAATCCAGCGCCTGTTACGGATAAACATTCGCATCTTGTGTGCGTTTTTCTCACATATATTTTGCACAAAAATATATAGGAAAAACAAATATTTGCTGCGTTTGGGGAATATTATTGTTATTTGACTGTTGGGGTGCGGTAAAACAAGTGAATCGCAATTCGAACTTGCAAAACATACGTGCATCTCTTGTTTACAAAACATAATAACTTATAATGGCATCTATCTATAAAAAATTGTTTAATATATCTGGTGAAATCCATAGATCAAAGTTCTCTTCTCAGTTGGAATCTCATTTGAGGATGCAATGCAACTAGCTAAGAATTGAATGTTCATCCTGCACAAATGGTGATAGTGAGCAGCGAGAATAAAATTACACCTCTGCTCTTACTTCACGCTAACTCCTAATTCACTTTTAACTTGAAAGCCTGACTCATCAAATCCTCATCATTTTATTCACTTCCTCGAATCTGCACGGACATGAAGTGCATCGTTATACTTTTTTATTTGCACTTCAAAGTGTACTAACCTCAACTAAATCGCATCCTTTCATTCATTTCCCTTTCCTTCTCACAACTACCTGCTTTTCAATTCAAACGCGTCCCCTTGAATTATTGGAGACATTCAAAATATTGATAGACATCACTGAGATCTAAGACCGGACAGACAAATTAATCATACTTACAATTTCCTTGAGCTCGCTGAACATGTTATGCATGTAATGTTACTGAACTCTGGACTAAAATTTCCTGTGAGAAAATTAGAATCAACTCAAAGTACAACTATAAAAATAACTCACGGCAAACAGCTTTTAAATAAAAAAAATAAACTCACTTTCGGTACCTCAGTAGAAACCAATTAATCTGATCTGACTTGTAGAACTAAAGAATACATTTGCAAATCTGCACCTCATACTGTGCCTTAAATCTATCTCTTATTGGCAATGCTGAATGCATCCTACATAATGCAATATGCGATTGATAGACAATTTTTCATATAGTTTTTCATGAAAATGCAACGATGCTGTGATTATTGCATTTATTACTAAACTACTCACTGACAGTGCATTGCAAATTGAGGAAGAGACACGTAGCTAAATAGTGACTGTTTTGATAACACACAGAGATTGGGATTTGTCTGACTCTTACTTTTGAAACAAGATCAACGACTTCTTTTGATTGAACCAGGAGAGTTAGCAATGCTGTACAACAACAACACCTCACCATACAGTTTAGCATAGTAGTTGAGCAGTGTATAATGTGTGCTTGTAAAAATCATACATTTAGATTGATGCTAGAGAGCCACGTTACTTTTTTAACTCTACTTTCAAGTTAACCACACAAGACCAGGACTTGCTTACAACTGTTTCACCACAGGCAAGGTTGAGTAAGTTGACTTCTGCTGGGTTATGGCATTTGCATCTTAGCCGTGGAAGTTGGAAGTTTGTATTATTATATGGGAAGTCAATTACTAAGGAAGTGATAGAAATACACACACGTTCTCCTGCCTCTCTCTTCTCTCTCACTTCTCTTTACAGTTCCTAACTTTCAATTTACAATCTGTTCTGTTCTATTGTACCCTTCCGAATTGCGACCCTACCTAAATAATCTACGGGTGGGTAGTGTTGCTTGTCATCTCTACAGAAATTCGGATACCGTTACTGAACACAAGTTGACTATTTACACCACACGGCGTATGTTAAAGTGTAGGAAGTTCAACACATCTCTGCATCATTGTGTCTAACTCTCACAATTCTTCCGGCATACCGGACATTTGATTTCTAGTACTCCCTACACACGCAAAGACTTACAAACGCAAGAAGTCTTGTGACAATCATTTTATATTGCACTTCCTTTCTCGAATTCTCCGCTTTACAGTTCAATTTATTGTCTTTCTACGAATAAAATTTTGGAAAACTGTTTGTACTCCAAGAGCCGACCGTGGGAAAAAGACTTCGGAAAATCAGGTACGATATATTTAGAATGCACAGATACTATGTATCTCATGTTTACCGAAAGTTCTTCGCAATAGTTTAGTGTTTTACTGAAGTTTTTTTGTAGCGTTATAAGTGTCTCAAGCAGATAGTGACAGAATATTTACCCGTGAAATTACTCCGTTCGTAGTACAGAAGAAATGAAACAGAATAAAAGGTTTACAGCGATTGTGATAGGAAACATTTACGTTGCATTTTCAGAATTGAGCCATAATCAAAACAATGAGTTTATTTTTACTGAACTCAAGTAGTCTAATATAAAAGGAGAGAGTAACAAACACCTAACACAAATTTAGAGACACACGCATTCGTTTTTACTCAACCTTTGAGGAAAAAGGATGAGCTGGATATATAAGGAAAAACGATCATCTGTCTTTAGGGACCCATTTATAAGGCTCTCCGCCCTACATAACGGAACTTCGAGAGGCAATAAGGAAGTGCAGCAGGTCACGCCTGTCTGGAGAACCTTTATTTCCCTGTGACTCCAGCTCAAAGGGAGCAACAATCTTCGAAGAGAGACCTTCAGATTCTAAGTTCTTGACTGGAGGTAACTGGAAGTCTCTTCTCAGTAATAATCTCTTGAGTGATCTCTGTATACTTTCTTGGTTATTATTCTGCGTTAGGGAAGTACATCCGAGAGGTTCTTCACTTGTACTTGTACGTAACGGTGGTTTGAGTATTGAAGGAAATCACGACAGGGCAATCACACATTCCCATTCATTCTACCTGCTGAAGTTATAGGATTTTTAGGGATCTTTACGACTAGAGAGCTAGAGCTTCTGAATTTTTAAGAGTAATCTCTACCTAATGCTCGTTGGTGTGAGTGAACTGAAAATTCAAAAATATTGAGCCACCTGTTCTTAAATCATTCGGTTTGTAGTCGGCATATCAATACCACAACTTCTGCCACCAAAACTTAACCTACTTTCAGATTTTATCGTGATTGGAATAAATCAGCTACTCTGTACAGCTTTTGGGTTTGGGGTGTATGAAGGGGATGAGATGTGTTTTATCAATCAGTGCTTTGCATATTGCAATCCTGTATGTAACTTTTACGCAAGTTTTGCTTGCGCGGTTCATGATTAGGTTATCACAGCTGCATCGTAGTTCGTCATTGAATAAGATCACTAAAAGAAAAGTTGGCATTTTATTGAGTTTAGTTTCAAATAAATTATTAGTTAGC
>JAQGAD010001849.1:0-16590 GCA_034696625.1 Isotomurus palustris | reverse complement strand
AAACAATGTTTGTATTCAGTGGCCAAACACTAAAGAGTTTCTAATGCGGTCAAAAAAACTACTTTTTGATATTTTTTGTTTGTACGTATATATATATGTGTTTTCTTCCGTGTTTCAGTGTATTTTTTCCCGTTATAAATTGAAAAAGTTGAAAATAATGAAAGTACTATTAAGACGTCCTTTGAGATATAAATTGTTTCCGAGACATGGAATCCATTTATCGTACCCAATCAGTGGGCAGATCCTTCAGTCCTTCCCGAAGACAGTGCAGGAAAGCGATTCTGTGTAATATTGCAAGGAGTAGAGCGTGAAGTAAAAGGAAGGACCGAAATTTTGTGCCCTCAACGAAGGACAAGCGATCAGGATGTGTTTCTTATTTCCTTGCAGAGTTGAGACAGCACGGAAGAAGCTTTTGTAGCACAAATAGAATTTTCCGCATGCCTCAATCCAGGGAAATAAAATGTTATGAGAGAAAGTTGGTGAGTGCTCGTTTTCCATTTGAACCAGATTTAAGAAAGAGCAACTTACTACTGCACACAGAAAGTATACGGATATTCTATTCTAGCATAGGACCCTTCTAGGTTTCCCAATCTTGAAGAGAAAACGAGTAGGACACTAAGTCGCGGTGGTAGTTGAGAATTTGGAGAAATCTCCTCTGCCTCCATCGTAGACAGTAGTACACTGCATTTCATTTCTTTGTTGTCATCAACTCTTTATCACTGCTCTTCAGTATCATAACTTTGTGATGCAATTTCACGTTCTACTTCAGCCTTTTGGAGTAAGTCTGACCTACTAAACGACTATCAGTTTGGCATGCACGAAATAAGCCTGCGTTTGGCAAACCTAGGAAGTTATAACTACACAAACTACAAACTACAAGGCATGCATGACAGATTAATAAATACAATGAAAATGTCTGTTCTTCTTGCTTCAGGGAGTCCTCTCGATTATATCCTATCGGCACAACGAAAATGAACGGCTCGTGATTTAGTTAAATGCTTCACATACTCGTTAAGTGAAAAGTCAAGTGAAAGTTGCTCGCAGTACAGTAAGCTTGCCAAAAATACGATTCCATTTCAGCGAATCCAACTCTATCTGCTTTTTAATAATGCATCATTTCCTGATGACATAATTATTACATTAGTACACCATAGACTTCATTCGTATCACCAAAACGGATCAAACTCATTGCCAAAACCATCAGTAACTTGATAATTTCCAGTTCTGTAGGTTTCTCCCTGTCGTGTCATTTATTATCATTTCCTACGTTTGGTGAAAGAAGCACAGACACACACACAGGGCAATGAGCAAAGGATAATTGATGACCAGTGACAAAAGAGAGTAAACCATATCGCATTAAATTTGTGCTTCCAAGTTGAAGACAACAGACAACTTGTGTTAGTACTGATGGCGTTTGTTTGTACGACATTTAGGAAGAACAATATCTAATCTGACAAGCAGAAGATTTGACTTACTTACTGCGACGAACCTTCATCACCCTTTCTCTCTTCTCAACATATTTCAGCCTAAGCCTCGTGGCATTTTGTAACTTAACCGACCTTTTTGTCAAGCTCGGTCGTCACTTTCACCGCTTCCAGGAGAACTACAACAACAACGCTAACCCGAACTACACCGCACCTCAGAGAAAGTAAGATAAATAATACTCTGCCCTAACGTTGACTTCATATACTTCCCCTAACACAGTTTGCACTCATGTAATATTATAGTTTCTTCATATTTTAGGCGTATTGCGTTCACACTGCAACAAGGAAAGACCTATCCACACACATGTTTTTAGATTTATCTCAATTTCCATTATTTTTCTTGTGATTTCTACTCTCAACTTTCTCCTCGACACTCCCGACAGCAGAGTTCCTTGCACTTTTGTTTCACAAGAAAATCTCTCGTTGCAAGATTTTGTATGTCGTGTGTAAGTTTGGCGGATTACGAGAGAGTAAAAGTAAATCTCATATGCTTGAGGATCTCCGACATTTGGTGAAGTAAACAGCTGAGCACAAGGAGACAGCAAGGAATCTGGAGGAGGAATAGGAGTTCGTCTAACAAAAAGTATGAAATGAGAGGCATGTGAGCATATGAAGGAAGTAAGAATTCGCAAAATGAAATAAGAGTGGAGTGACAGGCGAGCAACTCGCGAGGGATAAACAGCTTTCTTCCTGACAATGAGTTGAAAGGGAAAGAAATCTCAAATAATATTATTTGTATTCTAACTTCTTTAGATAACTTTGTACCAGCGGACGGCAGATTTTTTCTAAAATTAATTTTTATCTTGACTTGTTTTTCAATAACCCTTACTGAGAGAATTGTTTCCCGACTTAAATGCAGGCTGAATGCTCAGAATTCCTTGTAGGGAGTTTTTACATTTTCTTGACGTTTGAGATGGGAATTAATTTTCTGGACATTTCTAGGACCAAAGTGACAGTCTAATCATAGTCTTATTACCCAACATCTAAATCGCCTTGCAGTACAATCACTATAACAGGTTTTGCAGAACAGCGTTTTGCACAAGATGACAAACTAATTCAGTTTCTAGTAATTAACGCCTACGAAAATCATCTGAAAGCGAAGGAGCTGCTTACGTCATGACTGTAGACAGTCTATATTTCAAATAGCCTAAAGAAAAACAAAATCAGAAATGACAGAGTACGTAAAAAAGGCGAAACCAATTCATAGACTTCGATCTTATCGTATGTTCCAAGAATACGAACCTCCTATGTAACATATCTCCTTGCTTATTGTGTCTCGTGAAGCGGTACACAATTTAGAGACAATGTGGTGTCGGAAGAGCCCAAGAGTCTACAGATGGTAGGGAGATACTGCAGACCGGATCTTTTTGTAGGCGATGAGTGATGTCGATTGTCACTTGAGTTAGTGGCAAAGTAGGGTGAAAAATAGTGGTTCATATATTGAAACAAACAGTAGCTACGTATTCCTCCATGACTGAGGCAAATCCTTTCTAATCTTCATTCAGATTGGAAAAATGTCTTCCTGTCGGTGAAAAATGATTATGTTTACTTTGGGAAGTGAAGTTGAAGACACAAGAAGAGCAAAGAACAAAGAACCCTTCTCCTGACTCTTTGATTTCACGTATACTTTAGTAAGAATCTTAATATCAAGTCACTACATCAATATTGACTTTTCTCAAGGTCTGTAAAACAACCCCGACAGCCATTAAAAGAAGAAACTTAAATTACGTGTCGAATGAATAACCTCAGTCTTCACAAAAGAAAATAGAGAACAAAAATGCAAAGCGTGAATGACAAATTATCTTAATAATATGATTCTTTCATGCGAAATGTATGGGCGTATCGCATATGACAAGAACTCTTCATATGCAGTCAAAATTCTTTTAAGTGGCTTATTCATTCGTTTTTCATGAGAGAAAGTGTTAACAAGAAGACCAGAAATTGGAAGGTTGTTTAATTAATTGCTCCAGCTAATAAAACTTTCATCTCATGAGCGAAGGTTATTCATGTGGTGACACTGGTTGGTTTTATGTCACACAGTGGGAGAGATAAAAAGAATCGATTCTATTCAATTCAGACGTATGTGGCAGTGGAGTGGATGCAGTTGAAGAAAGTAGAGTAGACAGACACAGAAGTGTATTGGTTTACTGTGGTTTATGCCATCCACCACGCAGAGCTTTTTTGAAGTTCCGCATCCTTACACGGAGTAAATGCAGCAAGGAAGGGCATTGCATTTAACCCTATTTCTCACGGATAAAATGTAAATCGACAAAAGTTCTTTGTGGACTCCCACAAGAAGGACATAAATCTTCATTCGCCTAATTTGGAAAGGCACCATTAGCAATGCCGAATGAATAGTTCACTGGCATTTTTTTATCCTTGCTGTGACTCACAAAATTGACATATCCGTAGTATAAATGCATTATGTATTCTTTCCTGACAATATTTCTACTTCCTTTCTCCTACTTCTTTTCTTTATTTTTCTGTTCCTAGCTCCTAAATCAAGTTAACCAAAATCGTAAAAAACTACTCCCTTGTTGATTCTCGTACATTTGTCGCTTTTCCCCAAAACTATCTGAGTCCACAGAGCAAGACAAAAACTAAGAGACCGTGAGAACCAGACTCCAATGTTACCAAATACTATTCCAGATGGAGAGAGATGGAAACGACGTATAAAAATATACTCTCTCCTCCTCTCCCACTTTCCCATACTCTCCAAATTCCAGCAGAACGAAAACATTATGAATGAGAACCTACCGGAAGAAGTTGTGATTAAGTTCTGACATGGTTTCAATTATTCTTTATTTATACGATAGTGCATTATCATCCTCAACACAAAGAGCTGACAGAAATTATTTCAGGCACAGAAGAACATTAACAAATACCCGAAATCCGAACTCACTTTTCAAACCTGGTTGGATTGTTCTATTAATTAAATTACACCGGAGAAGCATTCTGACCTAACTGTGTTGCAATTTCACTCAAATAAGAATTTCAAGCTGGAATTGTTTCAACATTCAACATTGTAAACACAATTTTGTTTAATGGACGGATAATAAACCAAAAATGTGTTTTTGTTTCTCCGTGATCCACTTCGAACGAGAGTGAAATGGTGGAAACGACTTAATTCTGTCATAATCCGTACATTTTGAGAGCAGCACAGCAAGAGACAAGTGATTGAAAGTCTTTGGCATTTATGATTGTGTGTGGGGAAACTGTGTAGTAGCCTCAACATGATCCACCCCATTGGATTGGATTGGATTTAAAAGTAACCTTAGGATACTTGGCCTGCTTTTCAAACTCTTTGGAATCGTAACTTTATACCTTTCCGTCGAACACAATCACATTATGGAATCGGTTTGAGTGCATCAAATCCCTTTCCATCTACTCCACTCAAATACACTTCCTTCCTTACACTAGAGGAAGATCGGCCGATATTACAGAATATGAACTTGGAGATGTAAAACTATATCTTTGAAAGGTATTGAGTAACATCACCTCTGAGCTTTTAGTACGGAGTTCTTTTTACTGTGTGTGGTTTTTGAGCCTTCCCGAAGGCGCCAGGTTGTATCAATAAGCTTACTTCGCACTCCAATAATATTCTCTGAGTGAGGATTTCGAATTTCAAATTTCACGTCCCATTTTTATCATATTGGATAGAAAAGTATATCTCCTATCTTTGGCCAAAGTACTCACACTCCGGAGGGAACCAACAAACTCTCCTGCAACAGCCTTTCTATAGAATTACCTTTTTATTGATCTACTCATCACACCACACATTCGAAGGGTGGATATAAATAAGATGAAATGAAACAGCGTGAGTTTCCCAGATAAGCTCTTTATAAGCACACAACAAAATGAAATCCTTTTAGGCCGTCTCGTCATCATAAATACGAGGAACGTAACATCTACATTTCATTCACCATCATTATCATCATCAATACACACTTCCTAAACAATGCGCCTCCTTCCCAGTCTCCCACTAATCCGATCTACTGGACTACTGCTCGGTATTTAGATCAGATGATGTGAGTATCGACTTTCGATATTCCTGGATATATACAATCCCAACAATAGCTTGCTTGTATGCCCACGAGCGCATCAAAGGAAGTAGACCTGCAACTGAATGGCTTTCACAAACACACACACAATTTGCAGAAAGTGAAATGAATTTAGCACGTAACTGATTTGGTGTTTGGGGATTTGCATGAGATCCACGGGGGATTAACGAAGTTCAACCTTTAGAAATGAGCGTTTTTGCAAGTTTCTCTGATGAGATGAGTCAGGGAAGCAATAAATCAACGAACTGTGTGCTTAATCATTGTATTGTGCACGGAAGACCCTTTTAAGCTACAGGATGTCCATTTGTAACGCTTCCTTCTAAACTGCATCCTTCTTTGCTTCAAATATGGAATGTTCGACTTGGCCTGACAAAGTGATGCGATTTCAGCTTCTGCCTATTGCTCATTATGCATATTGCCAATTCAAGTGAACGTTCTGCAATGCTCAATTTGCATGAGTTACTTGAGTGAAGGATTCATTCATTTTACAAGTCCTTACATGTGCTCCTGATTTAGTCGTTTCAAAGCCCTCGCATGCGTGTTTATTGAGCCAAGGTTTTATTGTGTGTGCAAAATGTTTGGTTTTTTAATGATAATCAGTTACTGACAACGCTCAATAATATAATAATGCACACTGGTGCACATTGATGCAAAATGACAGGATTTATGATTTAATCCGTTTCCCCTTTACACTTCGAAGTAGCGATTTTAAATGGGAAGAAACACTTGAACAGATTTCAGAATGAATACGTAATAAACTGCCGTAACCTCGCTGAAGTAATGATAGGAAAACTTTGTTGCTGTTCCTGAAGCCAATTACTATAAGAAAACTAGGAAAGTCCAAACTGGAAACGAGCATGTGACAATTCTCCGTTTAAAGCAACTTGGGTTTCTTAATCACTTGTGTGTAAAAAGCCGACTGGAAATCTCTCCGTCTCTTTGTGAAATCCACAGCCACTCCTGCCATTTCTTAAGTCAACATAAGTTGAAAACTTACACAATCTCTGACGTGATTTGCTTACAGACGATTGTTAATGCTAAGCCATCATCAAGAAAGTCAACTTGATTCCAGATTTCTCTTTCTGCATGGACGATAACTTCCCTGTGCTCCGTTGAAGAACATCCAACTAAAAAGCATAGGTTTACCATCTCTCTTTCTATCAAAGGGAATTTAGTATGATGAATCTCTCGGTTCCACAATTCCAGACGGTTGGCTAATGGTCGCCCTTACCTTACGTCTTTAAGTAAAGGATTCGAAAGAAACGTCCAATGTTTCGTAGTAGGAGCTAAAATCAACACCATCAACTAACCACGGAAGGAACAACGACTAAATCTCCTTGTACTCATGCCTCTTGAGTCTATAATCCTTAATCTCATTAACAGTTTGTGTTACTGACAAAGTAGATATATACTAGCACAACAATACACATCATGGGGAGACACGTAACAACTCACTACTATCATAATAACATGAGTAAATCCCTTGGAATGTGTAAATAATCTTTAAAGTTTATTTGGATAGCTTTTACTGCATCACGAAGAGATCTGAACATGTCACTGTGGAATCTGTGACAAGATCCTTCCATATGGCATCTTAATATGCGGCGCTCCCACTTTTTATCTTAATTACCTTATTGTCTTCTTCTTCAGGTAGACTTAACTAAAATCTGAGATTTGATGGGGTAAATACAAAAAGTGCGAGCAGGAGTACGAGATACGTTTACCAAATTTAATCTTGGAGATACGACGGAGTCCAAAGTTCTTCTAACACTGCTTGAACAAAACGAAAGCTGTCTCGTTGAAACAAGGTTGATGACATGAATTGCATTATTCTTTTAGTAGTCCTCTTAGTAAATCTTCATTAACCGCAGTAACTCAATGATTGCAACAGTTGATAACAATAATGCAACCACATTGCACGAGTTTGTTATGCTGGAAACCAGTTTCCTGGAGGCAGGAGCTTAAAGAGTTCACAGAATGTCGTATGAACAGATATGGAAGAAAATACTTAATCCCATAAAGGAAAGCAGCAACGCTCTCTCATCTGGTTCTGTAGGTTCTCTACAAAGAAGGACGACTATGAAAGGTGAGAGATGAAATGACTTGCGTGGCTTATTCTGTAGGAAACCCACTTTAAATCCAGAGCAATAAATTGCGACAGAGCCCAAGATGACTTTATTATAATAGGTGAGGATAGCAAGGTATGTCTGGAGAATATTCAGAGGTGCTGAAATATTGTGCGGTGATTTCCCAGGTGTCGTAAAAGGCCAAGACAGCCTACGAGGGTATTCATATTCTGATCTGCTACTAACTTAATTAATGCAGAGAAACCTGCTTTGCTGTACAAAGAGAAAGCACATGCAAATTTTTACTGCTACTCTGCACTATTTTGCAACCTAATCCTTCCGACCATACGACATAGGAAGGAAGGAAGGAAGGAAGATGCGAGTGAGCAAGGGAGCAGCAACATCGAGTAATTCGGCTTAAACTACAGACACATCACATCCCAAGACTCTTTAATTAAACTTCGACTTCCTGCTGGATTGTAAATTAGAATCAGTAAATTTCAGGAGCTGATCTGATGCTTCTTTGCCTGGTACACCGCCTGTTTCTCCTGAGAACAACCTGAACTGCGGCAACTAAAGCTTTATTTGATCGAAAAGTAATTAGAAATTTTTCGGCTTAAACTGTAGCTTAAGGACTCGGGGAGAAATCGGTATTCAATGTGGTGAGTAAAAAGAACTGTTTTGAACATTCCAACTTCGAAATTGCAAATTAAAATATACGATTTCAAAAGCTATCATATGTTCATTTTTGCTTTTGGCACATGCATATGAATGTGTATGAGATATTATTCAAATAAATAATAAAATATCACACATTCTCTGATAGGGCTAAAGCCACCCGAGAGATACACATACTTCTCTTTTGCTGGATTTTTGATAGAAGCAAGAAGACAAGAATAAAACTAGCAGTTTACATATAAAATCATGAATGAATATTCATCTCATGGTTGTTCGCTATCTGCTAACTCTCAGTTTTGTTAGTTGTGAAGACACGAGATTCAAATTGAGAATAGAAAAGTCTCCGTCAAGACGTCGACTTTGAAGATTCGTGTTTATTCGTCTTGAGAGTTCTTGCAAGCATCAACAATAAAGATAAGTATAAATGATGGCAGAAAAAGACGAACTAGTCGAGGAATTCGATGATGACTCTTCAAAAATGTTTCTCCCTCCAGAGTTGATAAGTATAATGATTGCATGATCTTATAATAATATCATTATCTTATTACCTCCTAACTCTCTCTCTCTCTCTCTCTTGTGTTCTTTGTTCCTACTAAAAGCTTAGAGGAAAGGTATTTTTCTTCCTACAGAGACATAAGTTAACCCAAAGAGATTTTTCACAGACGTTCTTTGACTGTACGTGCACTTTTACAGACACAAGAATGACGCTTTTGAGTCAAGATGAAATTTAGATAACCTTGCAAATGGCATACTTCGTCTTCTTAGATTGCCGCAGTATGTTTCAAGCAGTACATTTGCAGCCTCACAAGACAGTATTTCTGGGAATTAAACTCCTTTGAAAGCTAACGAGGTACGAGTGTATAACTTCCAATGTTGGCCTGTTTTTTGCAAAGGACTATATAGATTCACTTGAGTAAAAGAAAGGACCTGAATGTATGTACGCATATCTCTTTACCTTTGGTAACTTTAGTTAGAGAACAGGCCTGACACACAGAAGAAAAAGATTTCTTCTTGGCCCTTTGGAACTCAAGAATTCGTTTGCTACGAATATTCTCCTTCCTCAGACTCTTCAGTATAAAATACTTCCAAAGCAATACACGAAGAAACCTTCAAATAGTTGACAACACCCAGAGGATTTGATAGCTTTAGTTTGTTATTGTTAGGGTTTACGGAACAACCTACGCTGATTTGCTCCGCTTACTTATGAAGCCACACCAAACACACTCCTTGTGGTTATTCCTACTAAAGCAAACTTTCCACTAAATCTCTGCGCTTCCGTTTTCCTCGGAGTTTGCTTCAAAACTTTGAGACACAAAAAATACGCACACAATTGCGATATATTCGTAGCTTCTACTCTCCTATATTTCTCCTAACTCCGTCATGAGACAGTTTGTATTTCTTGATGGAGTCCAACAATTCTCTCAGCAATCAGCCCTAAAGGTATCGATCCTTTTAACTTCTCTCTTTTGTTTAAATCATTGCGTCATTTCTCATAAGTCATAGCATCGATGTGGTCCATACGATATCCTCCTTTTCTTTATTGGAACTAGAAATCTCCCGAGAAGACACGTAAAAACTCATACTTCAATTGAGAATGTTTTCCTATTATTAGCTAAGTAAATATTTTTTAATGTACACTTGTTATTGAGTTGTTATTATTCATATATTCCATCTCAGATCTGTATAACAATTAGCTAGCTCCTGTCACCACTGCAGATCACTGTCAGGCTCCAATATATTCTATTTGATGCTCTACTCGTTAAAATGTTTCTGGAGGCGATCAAGAAATGTGATGGGCAAATTGGAGAAGTGCTTTTCTAAAGTCGTTCTTCAATCTGGCCAAAGGTTACAGGCGACTGCAAACTCGTTTCTTGGCAGTTGAATACTTTCAGTAATTTCATATTTTTTCTGCTAGAAAAGGGATCGATTTTCCTACGCGAGCTTACGTGTGAATATCTACAAGCGTAGTTCGTAGTTCATACACGACATATTGAATTACCTCTGCATTTTCACCCAAGAAGCCTGGAGATATTCTATCTTTTCTTGATTATGAACTTTCGCGTTTATCTTCCACCGCATTTTTCATTCATAGATCCCATGCAATGACTGTATTTTTAGGAAGCTCTGGAGTTATAACATTCGAAACATTACATTTTTATTAGCTCGTAAAACACAACCTGCTGCAGGGCTCGCTCTATGCATCCTTTGTAAGCAGCCTTCTCTTCAAATGCCATAATAATTTGCACTTGAACGACAGCCCAATGATTAGACAAGGTTAAGCTGCAGATATCGTAAGTTAAATTATATTTCATGTGAAAGGGAAAGATAGCTTGGCTCTCTGTATACATTGCCACTTGCAGCTTCAGCACAAACAACGACCTGCTAGCCTTGAATGGGATCAATTTTTTCATGAAATCTGTTAGGACTTCGAACTACAGACGCTAAACTGCAAACGCTCAAATGCTGCTGCACTTGCTCAACTTATAAAGCGGAAAGTTAAATACATAAAACAACCTCCGTCTATAAAGTCAACTCAAGTCAAAAACCACAAATTATCATTATGAGAACGAGCAAACAAAGTACACTGACTGCACAACTATTAATTTTGTAAATCACATCCAACCCAGTTTATATGTGTTCACTCAAGTCAAAAAGACAAGTTGAAGTTGAGTTTAGATTGACAAGTTAAAAAAACTACAAGAAGCAAATCCTGCTTTTCTTTTGAAGTTACAATCGTGCAAAGAAATAGGAGAGAGAGAGATATTGGGCCAAAGTCCCTCTGTCAATGTTGCTTTCGTCAAGACTTCATATAAGTTTTTCATATCAAAAGTGTAGGCGGACATCCATCCCAAAGTTTTCTCTGAAGGCAAGCAGATTTACTCTCAAGTCATTTCTCTTGCAGACGAGGAGTATTGCAGAGCTTAAGTCAACTTTTAAACATTCAGGCCGTCAGCTCTTGTCAGCAAAAGTATCTCTTTAACTCTCAATCAGGCTGAACTTTTACTATCTGCCGGTTTCCATTTATTTCACTCTTGTCAGTCTCGTTGTCTTATCCACCCTCACACATTCACTTTCTATTTTCGCGAAAACTTATCCCTTATTCATGCACGTTGTACTATAAAAATGGAGCTGTCTGACAATACACTCCTCCTTACAAGAACTCTGGACTATCTCCCCTCTACTCTGTACCAGACAGGCATTCCTAGCAGAAAAATTTCAAATTCAAATCCTTCTCTCTGTACTCTACATACACACATGTGTAGTTCATAATAAAGATCCAACACTTTAAGCCATATAGGATGATTTCCAATCAAAACAAATCGTACAGAATCTTTCGTTTTCTTACCACATTTTGGAGAGTAGAAAGTAAACGGCGAGTGTTATCCTTCCAAATCAGCGTGAGTAGTGAAACTTTATTTTTGCAAACTCTTCTCCTTCTACTTGGAGTGAGTGTAGTCTGTTTGAATGCAGGTTGGCCCAACTTTCGTAGACACACGGGGATTGACAGGAGTTTAGTGTAACGTGATGTTCCAAGTCAGTATTTTTGTTATACAGAACATTCACTCCGATGTTACTTTTGTGTTTTTCAACTTTCTATTAGACTCCACTTTGTTCGCGTATCTACATATGTTTCACTGATTTCCCAGCAAGTTATCACTTCAATAATTCATGTCACAGTTTTTCTTTGAAGTTTAACTTTCTTCTTCTGAGTTAAATGAAGTACAAATTGGGAACCTTCCTTTTGTGTAGATACTTCCCACTTTTTTATAAACCTTGTTTGATGATTTCTGAGCTTTCACTAGTTCAAAGTAATATTTTATTATATTTCACAGGGACCCACGCGATTTTTAATGTGATTTACGTTGAACCAGATTTTATTACAGACTTCTTCGGAGAAAGTGCGGTACAAGTTGAGTAATATATTTTTGCAACTTTCAATCTGATGGTGTGTGTGTTCCTCCGGCTTGTTGGTCCTTCCAGTGGTATGGATGGACTCTCAAGAAGAAACTTTGCTTTTTAGCCTCTCACTTTAAGTAAGTGGTGTGTGAGACTCAACCAGTAGTGAGAGAGCTTTTTGCCAACTTTCTCTCTTACTTTGCAAAACTTTGTCCGTTGCCTTCCTTTAGTCACTATCGATGGAGTTATGCATCTCCCAACGCACTTTCTACTTCCAATAATACTTCAATGCACACTGTCCCTGCCAATTCCAGTTTAAGTCAGGTTGGATCTTCAATGAATTAAATTTCAGCCGGCTTTTCCTTGCTTATCTTCCTGGTTTGAACCACTCGAAAACAGCTTCTGGGTATTTTAACAAGTTTTAGCAATTTGCAAAATGTAAATATAATCCTTTGAGGGAAAAGTTTCGTCCAAAAAGAGTAAAGAGCAATCTTTCACGAAATTAAAAATCTTTCAGTTTTCTCTCTCCCACAAAGATGTTGTCGAGTAGATGTTGTCTTGAGGGGGCAGTTTATGCTTTAAAGTAGAATGGGATTTTACGAAAATCCTGTGAATATTTCACACAAGACTTGGATTAAAATTCGTACAGAATTTTTACACGAAGAACACAAAAAACGAAGCACAGACTCTCCAGCAGAACTGTATATTTGGAGGTTGGCTTTAATATCTCTATACTTGTGTGTGAGTGTGTTTGTCTAGTTTTTCAGAAGCTTGACATGCACGTCTGCACTCGCAGATGGTCCTCGGAGGAATGAAGCAGTTGTATGTGCTACAGACTCAGAAAACCGGAGTTTGTGAGAGAGGAAAAACGAGCACAGAGAAACAGCCAGAGGAACATTCAATTCAGCATAAAGGCTGACACGGTCTGTGAGTCTGTTGGGTAGCCTCTGGTTCTTCTGCCTTCTCCAGGGATGTTGGGGTTCGTAGCTCCGAGTTAGACAAAATTCAAGTCCAATCGAAAGCATGACTGTTGGGTTTTGTGTGTTCTCTCTGTACGTAAGGAATCGAACTCACTAAACTGACTCAGGACAAGAGGCTGGGAAGCAAAGTGTAGTAGTAATGAATATACAGGAGAGAAACATTACACACACACAAAATTCGAAATGCCTATGCTTTTACAAGAGAGCTGAACATGTAGAGAATCCTTCTTCATATTATGTCAGATCTCTTTGTCTGTGCGATGGAATAGTGGAGAGAGAGCTCTGCATAGAATGGGATTTATCCATGAAGGATGTTAGCAAAAACACAATTGCGAGTGTATACCAGAAAGGTCTTTTACAACTACAGAAGCATTAATACAACTTTACATTGGAAGTTCATTTCGTGTACTACTCACTGTTCTTACTTGAATTTAATTCGCAAACCATGAGAAGCCAGTCGGCTATTCATTTTGTAGCAATTTGGTTAGGCTATTTATCTATTCATATGATTCTTGGGTGGCTTACATCCATCTTTTGTTTTGGACAGGAAAAAAGTTGTAGTAGAGGGAGCAGACGAGTCCCATGGGAATTTTACATTTCCACTCTTTAGTTATCCCTTTAAGCTGTTACCATCAGTAGACACAAGTTGATTTTGCACAATTGCATATTATATACATTACACAACTCATGCATGCGGGTTCCAGGAGATCATCGTCTCTCTCCGAAATTCACTCTTCTGTAAAGTTAAGCTTGCTTACTAATCTCCATGATTAGTCCACATTTGCCAAAAATTGAAAATGATCTCTTTGAGTAGTTCTGGAACTGGATTATATGCTGCCATGTCAGTTTTAGGGCAGTATTCACAAGATGCACAGATATGTAATTAATGCCCAAAGGGACTTTGATTCTGCTCAGCATTTTCATACATGAACATAGTTTCTTTGCGATAGCTTTAGTTTTTGTAGAGATTTGTATAATATCAACCAGACAGTGTTATTAAATGCTTTGTAGTCGCAATTAACAACTATTTTGTTTAAGTAGTAGCCGCTTAAAGTTAAAGCTAGAAACACGGCACGAGGAACCATACAATTTAGAAGATTCCATCAGTATGCATAAAGAATGAGTTACAGAGGCTGAATTTCGCAAGGTTATACGAGCAGTTTTGCAGCAAAAAGTGTTGCAAAAAAGTAAGCATCCATACAAACAATGACATCACCAGCGCACTGCCTAATGATTCCTTTGCTATTAATGATTATGCATAGTAACTAAATACAAAAAGCTCTCTGTGTCTGGAACAAGAATACATACATTATTTTTTACTTTTAAATTATGTTCTGCACGTTGTACTGTGCATCAAAAATCACAACAGGAATCCTTTGAACATTTTAAACATGATGAAAGTTCAAATTGGTCTTTAGATTATACACGACGATGAAAGAATTGCAGTGAGCACAAAAGTAGAAAAGGTTCATCACACAACACAGGCCTACTGACTGTCTCATATTTCTATTGAACAGTTCAATTATTGTATTCAACCATTGTACATTATTATTATTTTCTCTGTGTAAATGCTTAACATGAAGGGAAGACTTGAATTGCAGTCTTCTGAAAAGTCTCGAGAGTAATTCTATTAAATCCGTGTGCTTGTGGTATGCGTATTTTATTCGAGCTCAGTGATTTCATTTCCAGTTGTAGACTTGAACTCTTCTTTTTGGTCTGTAAGCACAATGATCGAAAGTGCAGATGAATTTTACAGATGGACAAGTAGTGAATTTGAGTTTTTATATGTCTTTTGATGCTGGAGGACGAGGAATTTTTTTATTCGTTTTTCGCTCTTGACATTCCACTATTTTCTCTCTTACAATATAAAGCAATGAGGTCAAGCGTGATAACCGTAAAACTTATTAATGGAACTTGAGCCAATCCTCTGCTCACTTCGAATCTACACACACACACACACACATTCAAAGGATAAAAGAGCTGTTTTTATCTCACTCAAATATTTTGACTTCAAGAGCAGGGACGGTTCAATAATAATAAAATCTCTACAGATGCGTAAGGACAAAAGCTTCAATGACAACGTAAATATATCCAGTCAGTCATAATCATTTATGATTATATTTATAGGAATCATAGTAAAGTATAGGGATCATAGTAAAGTACGCACTCACGATATCTAAAATTCTGTATAATGTGGTGAATTTCATATTCCTTCTTGTAGGGATATTTTATGACACTATCGTGAATCCTTGAAAGCAACACGGCTATTTTTATAAACAACGAAGATTTTTATGAATGAAATCATAATATTTTGCTCTTTCCTTGATTATTTATGGGCATGGGTGAATGATTCTGTGGAGAAGTGCAATCCTTTCCAGTTTGTAGAACAATTGCACTTTGTGGCTGTGGGCCTGGATGGATGTTTTTCGGTTGGCTTGCTTATTTACCTGTTAAAAGTTTTAATGAAGAGACCTGTTGGCTGTTGGTTCTGGTGGTACCTGAGTCCTTGTCCTTTTGCTCTGGCTTATTGCGATCGTGGGAGTTTATGGCAGCTGCTGTATGTCTTGCGGGGATTATCATCAGAGTAACCTTGGAAGGTGCATTTTGAGCTTTCACACTTACTTACTATAATCTTTTCTTTTAAAGACATGAATATGTACCAAGCGGTATTGTTTTTGTAACAATGATGGCCTAGACGATTGATTAAGTAAGGAGCCAAAAGTTCCACTAGTGCTTTTCTCACCTCATCTTCAAAGAGCTGTGTAGAAGATCATCAGCGTAACTTGAATGTTTCCAGATTCTCAGGGATCGGTGAACAATGAAAGAATGAAAAATAAATCGTCTGTGTGAATTGCTGGGTACGGATTAGTACGGAACAAAGACTTCAAAACTAACGATGTCCTGCTCTACTAGAGAAAATCGATATCTCAATTTTTCCAGGAAAAACTCCATGCATGATTATCAATTTCATCCCCTTCGAATCGATGAGCATCATCCTCACACCCTCAATCTCGTCAACCGTCATATATCAAATCTTTGAGGAGAACAACAAAGTGTAATGTAGACGATCGAGTGTGAGCTACGCTCTGAATTCCATTCGTCATGGTGCAAACACAATAAGATTGATGTGTAACGGGGGAGTACGTCAGTGTTGTTTTGAGGAAAGATGTACTCACATTAGGGCTGTCAATATATCTATCATCAAAATACCCACCGAAATCTCCAGAGATTACTTTGAGGCGTTGTTCAGCGCTAAGTGTAGCGTTCTGGATAATGATTGAAATAACAATAATTCTCTTTCATCCACAAGCTACGTGCAATTCAAAGCCTCTTCTTTCCCCAAAATATAATGAAATACTCATGTTCATGTCCTCGTCGTACCACACGGATTATGTTTGTACACCACTTTTACGATGCGGTGTGG
>JAQGAD010001848.1:0-16594 GCA_034696625.1 Isotomurus palustris | reverse complement strand
GAGGGCTGAAAAGGTCAACACTCAAAGTTTAACTGACATTATCGTTCATGGTGGAGTATCCGAGTCTCACGTCATATACGATGTTATGTCTAAAAAGCTTAAGTCCATTCATCCACATCATGATTTCATGTTTTTATTGTTGATTACACACAGTACACGGTAACACACCTAAATAAGTAAGGAAGCTGATACTTGAATAGTTCTCTCGTGTTTATGTGACGAATGAGAAGTATATTTTAAAGTTGTATACAAACTAAAACTAAAATGACTCCTCCTGAATAAGTCCCGTCTGCTACTGCTACTTCCAACTTCTACTTTCCACAATTCCACACCTCGCAAAAACAAGTGTAATTTTAAGTTTAACAATCTCCCAGACCTGAGACGCAAAAATAAACACAACTCTGCTAAGAGAAGTAGCCAAAGTCCATAAAAACGGAGACATACCCAACGATGATTTCACTGTTTAAGAGTCACTGAAGCAAGTAAACTGTAAAAGTGACGACACGTAATTGCTCAAGAAAAACTGAACGTGCTAAATTCTAAATTACAGTGTGTATACTTCTTTTACTACACCCCACACACCAGTCACCATCGCCAGTAGTGCTCCTTGAGCTGCAATTTCGTGTTATATATTCCATTGGCGACGAAAAGGAAAGTCTCTCCTTCCTTCTTGGTTAGTCAGTATCATAGTACCCTCGTCGTAGGTTCATTCGTAGGTAGTCCATGTCCATCACAAGATCATAAACTCTGCAAGGAGACGAACAACTACGGCATTAAAGCAATAAAGCCATTTCCTACATGGAGATGTAGATTGTTGTCATAAATAAAATTAGAAGGATAATCGAAAGCGTTCGCCATTTCTTTCAGCTACGCGTTACATCACTTTTCCATCGTAATCAACTAAAATAGGAGGAGAGAGATCTAAAATCTAAAATGCAATCTTCCCTATTCGGCTACACTGCCGTAAACTACGTTTACACAGGAGAAGGATGCTTTCAGTGTTAAGTAAATTCCAATACTCTCCTTGTAGAATAACACGCGAGACTGTGTCTCTGTGTGTTCAGCAATAGGACGTCCATTGGTGGTGAAAATATTTATGCAGTATGAAATCCATTATCGCGTCAATTTGGGTAATAAAAATTGTTGTGACAATTGACGCCTCTGGGTCGGACTCTCAGACTACACAGGCCTGGCTGAGCTTCACTCATCATCATCAACCTCATCATGTCAGATCAATTCGACATGTCTGTCACTGTCACTCATGCCTGACCCCGTTTCCTTCCCAAGAGAGCCGACACATTATATAAAGCGAAACAATAAAGAATAAGGCTCCTCTACTTCCTCGTGGGTGAATCGGAAATGTGCCTTGCATCATTACTATACAGCAGAATGAAGGCCTCCTCTCCTTCTTCTTGTGTCCTGCAGACCAAACATAAACGGATTTACCAGGGAGAGAAAGGACATCGGGTGAATGGTACAGAAGACGAAGAAGATGTAGGCGACATTTTGAGATGTTTACTATCTTCTTTATCGTCTTGTCGTCACTTTACTCAGACCATTTAGCTCAGAAGAAGTTAGGCGGACGGATACATTTCCACTTTTCTTCCGTTCTGGGGGACACATTTACTAAGACATTTAATGAAGAAATGGAGACAGATAAATTATGACAAGGTTCATGTGATGCGTACTGTACTGGAGCCATTCCAGCCATTCTGATTTATGACTGCCTCACTGAGTGAGCAGTCAACTCGTATCTCATCTTCCCAAAGACTTGTGGAGGTCGCAGGTCATCCATAAATAAAGCTGAGATTTGATAACCAGGTGGTGTAGTTGGAGATGAAGAAATACCCACGCAGATCTTTTGCATTTCAACCATAGTAAATAAATAATAATACTTTCCAATTCCAGACTGTGGAGAAGAACTGCAGTTTTACGAAACATTCCAGATTCAACACTGAGCTTCATTCATCCATTAAACATTAGAAGTCTAAGAAATTCTTGTAATCCAAATATTATCTAAGCCGGAGATTGTCATTTTGTGTATAAAATTCTTCGTTTCGAAGTTACTTCTTAATTCTGTAAATACAATTTTACAGATCTTTTGGCTTGATATTTGATTCAAAATTTCCTTATCTAGGAGAGAAATGCCAGAAACATCCGCCACATCACATCCGCAAACACTCTAAAATCTGAAACTATTTACAATGATTAAATCATGAAAAATACTAGCCAGGTTGAACTCAAATCCAATGGCTAAATGAATTTCAATTGGACAATGGAATGCAGAATTGTTCTTAAATTGTATCCCTCATCGTGGCACACTATCTTCATATTGTAGTGTATATTGCAATTTTTGACCATATAAGCATATTAACGCTAAATGCATGCAAATTATATCGAGTTTAAAATATGATTTCACTTTCAGCACGTGTGTTCTCCTCTTGCAATATAGTATTTTATGATAAAATATTTACCACTGACGCTACTTTTTATTACTGAATCGACATAACCTGTCTGGTATAATAATAACAGTTCTTGTACTACAATGCTAAGCCAATTGGTCTCAGCTTTTACAAAGAACAATCTTTGCCTACCGTTCGAATATTTGTCTTACGCAAATTAGCTTGGGATGCTTCATTGCTACTGGAAAGGGGTTAAACAATTAATAACATCACCCTTTCTCTAAGGATTAAAGTTTATCCTTGAGCCCATGCTACTCAATAATATTTCATTTTCATTTACTTTCACAAGAGTGCAACTAAATTTATTATCTTCTATTTTCGAGTATGCATGAAAGGCGTAGAATAATAAAAATCAGAATGCTACCATCGTAGCTACTGCTACTTTCAATGTTTCAATGCTACTAACATTATCATGCTGATCAAGAACTACATTGGACGATTTATCAAATCTGAGATTGTATATTGGTAATAATTGACGAAACAGTACGGACAAATGCAACATCTTCAAAAGTAAAATACCAAATGGGGAAGTTCGAGTGACGGAAATCGCAGATTACATGGAATTTTATCCTAACTTTGAAATACAAATACAAATATACATACTTTTGCAAAAGCAATCAATGTACTGAAATTCTCCAATTTTCAAAAATGTCCATGATATGAGAATAATCGAAGTATCTGCGAAAATAGTTTCTAGTTAGCCCATGTTAAAAGGAATAAGGAAAGGTGAAAACCGTATTACACGTATGAATGAAGTCATAATCACCCTTCAATCTAACCGCAAACTGCCAATTTATTTTACTAAAATGCTGCTTAAAATACAAGTGTGCAGTTATGCTATTATATCAAAACGAATCTTAAAGTAACTGTATGTTATGTATGTATGTAAGGCGAATAAAGCACAGAGATTATTGATAAAAGTAAATTGCAATCCGTTTAAACTATGCAATATAAACTGCGATCAGTTCGATATTCGAAACGATAGCATCAGAAAAATTCTCCACCCCGTTGAATCTGGATTTCGTGATATTTCTACCCACTTCATGATTCCTTGTCGTCATTTCACAAAAGTACGGCAATCGCGTATGTGTGCAAAAATGGCCACTTCAAGGATGTTGCAAATGGTCGAGACTTTTTACGTCAAAGAATCTCTCAGGTTTTTTCCGATTTACATGGACCCTCAAACAAAAACATTTTCCAAGTCCAGTGAAGGAAATTACAAAGCGTTTTTCTATTTATTCTTTTTTACAAGGTTGTATTTCATCCCAACACTTCATTCCCTAATTACTAAATCAAATGATTATTACTTCGATAGTTTTTCAAATCTAGAACAAGAGTCTGACATATTTGCTCACATTATTCTTCTGATTTTTGGACTCCTGTGCGTAGTTAGTCACTTCACATTACTTTCTGTAAAGATGGAATCGTGTATAATTACATTAAACCGAATATTTCAGATGCAGCTACAAATAAAACGTAAGTCTGTAGCAAGTGCTCATTTATAATAAAATCTATTCTAATTTATAAGTCTAGCATGGGTTTCTAATATTTAAAAAATTTTAACACCATTTCTAGATGCATTTTCTGAAAGCACTTACAAGTCTTCAGACACTCATCTCATAGAACTTGTTCTAAAACATTTAAATGCTTCTATAATTGGAGTTTTAGGAGCTAATATTATCAGTGTGATATTGAACAAGGATCCTTTAACTATTTATCTCCCAGATATGCTTCTTAAATCCTCAGTGAATTTTTTATGGATTGCTACATTCATCCTGCGCTTATTTTGGGTACTGACTTTTGTCTACATGGACTGGCAAGCAGGTTGTGCAGTCGTTTTCACAACCACAGTGTGTACACAAATCTTGAACTCTTTCCTTCAGAAGATCCTTCAATTTTGCAAATCAATTGACTTGGGAAGCCCTTACAATTTATTTTTTGGAATGCAAAAGGTCATTCGGCATCACAGGATCATTCGTATTGTGGAGAGGGACGCAAACGACGCTTATTTTGTCCTCTTTCCATTTGTACTTCTTTTCGGAATGTCAACAATTGTTTTGTGCAATTACGGGGCAGTTCGATTGTACGGACGAATCAGCATTCACGTTTATTTCCTACTACCCCTAATATCAATGCTCATGCTAGCAACAATTCTCATTCTGTTTCCTACAATCAGTTCTTTGAATGAACATTCATGCGAGATAATTCTGGCTGCACAGTATAATGCACAAACGAAATATTTAAGGAAGCTCGTCGCATCAGAAGCGCCTGTTAGAATTTACGCTGGGTCATTATTCTTCATCAAGAGGAATACTAAAACAACATACTTGTCATTAGTCCTGGACAGCACCATATCTACGCTCATTTCATCTGATTTGTATTGAAACTCTGCTTTCTAAAGATAACTTCAATTCCAAATTACAAACCGGTCAATTACTCTCAAAAAGGATTTTTAAATACCAACATTATTGTATCATCAAAACAATCGGTACTTTTCCAGCAACAACAGCGTTTGATAAGCTACAATTTTCTAGTGTTTGGAACTTGGAAGCACAATTGCCATTTAGAATCGACGGACTGTATCATAAATCGCCTTAAATATACACTGACCTGGACAGTTTACCGTCAAGCCATATCAACCCAGCATTTGACTGCAAGGACACAAAATTACAAGGTTTCACTTTGGATTCGAAAATGCTTATCAATTTAAAGTCGACGTGGTTGACAGTGTCTCCACATGCAATTTAGCCAATAACCAGTAGAATAATAAACCGTTGAATGAGTCTAGATTTTACGCTCTTCAAACTTAATAAATGTCTTAATAGTGTCTCTCTGTAATTCCCAGAGGAAAACACTTTACTCCACTAAATGCCCCAATAATGACAATCATATAATCACATGTCCTTGCCACATGAATGGAATCTTCTCCTCTCCGTGCCTCTTCATCTTCTCACCTGCAACAAAACTTTTACTGCTCCACAAGACAAAATTATTATATGATGATATTATGACAGCCAGGCGGGCGGCAGTTGTCACATTTGAGGACCACGAGGACGAGGACATACTTCAATACTTCCATCAGAGGCAGTTTAAGCCACAGAAATATACACTTTAGTCTTCAATCTGTCGACCCTCCATGTGACTAAAAGCTCTCTGAGTAAGTACGGTCAATTTCTCACATCATATAAAGTTCAGAGACAGAGTTATTTACAACTCAGGGCAACGATCACAACAGGACCCTTGCTGGTTCGGCACCACTCCAATATGAAGACACCAATGGTGCCCTTGTCATAAGAATAATGGTTGCTGGCAATAAAATAATGTCAAAAACAGGATCAAATTAGCCTAAAGAGCCGACTAGGAAACTACCAACAAATAATGTGAACTTCAGAACTCGCAGGCTCTTCTAGCCTCGAGGAAAGTCTAAAAATTGATTCGCTAGGAAATAGAAAAGCCTGCTGCAATGTCTTAAAATTGAAGAAGGGAATGTATGTGTGTGTACACTTCAGAACGAACTGCTGTGTGGGGGAAATTAAGCGGAAATTCAGTGCTCTTTGATCTCTACTTTCTCATATAGTTTTCGTAGAATTTCTGGGTGGGGTTGGTTATTTCGAATGTTGAGACTGTATACGAGGTTTCCTCTCCATTCAATTAGTATTGAAGTTGAGCAGCAACAGCAGCAGTGTGTTTTAGCTCAGTCGTATCGTATGTACGTGTGGTTTTGACAGGTGGATTGATGAGTGACAGGTAAACTTAAATAGACTTTGTAGACCTCAAATGCAATTTGCATTTTCCTAAAACTTGAAATACACTTTTACACACACAGTGAGAGAAGGATTTCCTAGCAAGTCAAAGTCAGACTTAATCAAAATTATTATTTTGACGCAAGAAATGCACGCAAAATGCAAATGATCATAAAATAAGGTGGAGTACCAAATATGCACCAGTCACCAGCAATTTCGTTGCAGTCTGAATTCAGCAATGTTACAGATTACAGTAGCAGGCAAGCCTATTGTTGCAAGTGAAGTAATTATAATGCTAGTGAGTTGGTTAGTGTGCAGTTAATCGTGTGGTTATTTGATACGCAAATGGGTGAGGCTTAATGTTTTACAAAACAATGAAAGATCTCTTCCAAGAGAACGCTTAAGTTGACTTTTATGGGTTGCAATGTGCAATAAATTTTAGCAGACTTTGAACTGTTTGAAGTTTCCCAACCTGCTTAATTTCACCTAAACCTACGTAACCTACAACCTACCTACCTTCAATTAAGGTGCGGTGGGGTATTTATCACTTGCAGTTGACATTTTGAGATTTTTATCGGAATTTCTGAATTTACAAGTAACTCTTGACTTTGTGCGATACGCCACAGAGAGACTACTAATCCGCCAATTTCTTATTGCTCATCTGTTGTTGTTTTACACAGCCACAGATGAATCACATCATTTTATGTCAAACAGTCTCTGTGATTAATTTACATTCTTTCCTTACTTCCTGATATACCGGCCAACATTTCAATTAACTGATTGCACATTAGCTGACTTGCTTATAAAGAAATTGTAATTTTGCACGCAATATTTTGTGAGAAATAAACATTAATTAATAAAAACTTGTTCAGTTAGGCCAACATTCACGAGTACTTCGTCATCCACTGTGTCTTCTCTTTATTGATAAATCATCAGCATTTTTGCACCTTAAAATTCCAAGGAACAATTAATGAGTAATCAGAATGAAGCAAAGTTACCCTCCTCCTCGTGAGGACATTAAATAAATTGTAGAACACAAGACAGTTTCTTTCAAGAGTAGCTGTTCAAAAGGAGAGCTCAGATTACACCGCACATTGCAGAGGACCCCTGTGGGGTCACAACTTCATGTCCTGAGAGACATATTCATGTCTCTCTGTATGAGAAACAAGGGAGAAGACAACCTCACCACACACACAATCCTGCTGAGACAACTAGAAAGATGAAGTTAATTATTAAACGAGAAGAAATAATGCTGCGTCGGACGCTGTCATGAAAATCCCATTGTTGACTCAAAATAAATTAGATGAGAGTTCTCGGGCACAAAAACTTCATTTAGTATTCCGAGAGGTCCGGCTTCTCATCGTGAATGACAATAAGGCATTGTTGTAATAACTGTCAACCACTGTGAGGTGACACTTCGACTCAAGTTACTTCATTTTGGTAAGCTCAATTTATTTGCAGGCATTAGTGTCATCCTTGCGAGATAACCCGCATGAAAAATTATCATTAAATCTCTACACTAAATTAGTACGATGCTGGGTGTCTCTACGTGTCTCTCATTTAGACGCCGTGTCCACTACTGCGAGAAACTTCGTGTTCGTGCAAAACATCCTCTCTGCAAGCTATCAAGGTTAGTTTGTCTAAGTTATTGTTATTGATGCGCATAATGTCCTCGTAAAATAGCCAACTTTAACTTTACACACAGTACTAAAGTAATTGATGATGTAAATATTTAATGTCGTGTGTGAGAGACTCATCTCTCCATAAGAAATCACTTGTGGATTGCCAATTTTTCTCAAAGCTTTTTTACAGCTGATTGGGCACGGTGTTTGTGTGAATATTTGGTGTGAAAGAGTTCGTATGAAAGCAGAATTCTATAAGGCCTGAAGTTTGAAATCGATTGTTATGAGTTGTAGAAGTGTAAATGGTTAATATTAAACTAATTAAACTATTAAACTATTTTTTCTATTGATTTATGAACTCAATAATCAATAAACACTGATTTTCTGAATTGAAAGGAACAATTATATTTGTGCATTTCAATACAAATCAGGTGATCAGTGCAGATATTGTTTTACCCAGGACTAATGCCAAGTTATTTTGTTTTGGTTCTTCTCTTCACGTGGAATAGTGGCAATGCGTAGACTCTAAAACCATGCAAAAACTTACACCACGTAGATTCTCAAAACTAATAATAATAGTAATTTGATTCAATACCAGAATTATAGAGATTTTGACAAATAGTTACAAGTTACAACGATGTGTTGCTCATGATTTTTTACTAATTACCTAAATTCTCTAGCACTAATTCACTAATTTGCCTCTGTATTCTGCGTAGAAGTAATCGAGAAAATTACTATAATGATTTCTTGCATATTCATTGTTATTAATTGTAATTACGAAGTGACTTCTGTTCAAGTCCAAACTTGAACACTCTGATACAAGCACCAGCACCTTTACTCATTCAACAGCAATTTTCTCATAATCATAACTTTTCACGACATTTTACATTCCTTCGTGAACAAAACTTCGGATATTTTCGCTTCGTGTAAATGGAAAACATTGTATCACTCACACCATTAAAACATACATACGAATGGAAAACATAAAAGGTCTTATGCAGCAAAAATTGTCACCAATTACCAATACAATTCTCGAATAGATGAACCTCGTAAAAAACATTGACTATTTAGTTTTAGCTGTCTATACTGATACACAAATATAAAGCGTAAAACCGATATTTTATGTGCGTAACTCATATTTCAGGCAACACACTACAAACTAGGGGTTAAAATCTAAAATGGCAGTGTTTCTTTTGATTGAAGAATGATTTTGACTTAGACTTCCCATTCCTGTAATAAATATAATTGAGAATTGGAGAATTTGGCAGCATTTTCAAAAGTAAGTACATTTTTAAGCCTTAATCTGGATTTTCAAGACATTTAATTAATAATCAGCAAGGCAGGTGGATCAATTTGGTCACGGATAATTCTGAGTGAAATATTCAGACTTTTCATCTAGCTAAGGTTTTAATTTTACAACAGAAATTCTCATCAATTACCAATAAAGTCTCAGATTAGATGAATCATCACATAATTTTTATCTCTTGATCAGGATGATAATATTAGTAAAGGACTTACAGCAGCAGCACTAGCTACACTTTAAAAAAAAGACTTAAGTTCAAATCCACGCTTAATGCTTAATGAATTACACACCACGAACTTCCCTACAATCGACCATGCAACACACAACCCCAGCCAACTAATAATACCAACCACCACTGAAAAAAAAACCCTACAAGAAAGCTTTCCAATCCACTTTCCTGGTGAATGACTCAGAAGAATTGGAATTAGAATACAATGACAACTACACACCGAAGCACAACACACAGCAGAGAGACGACGAAGGGGCAATTTTTACTCTGCAAGTGTGGCTCTAGGAATAATGATGAAGGACCGGATGTGACTGTGCATTTGATTACAGGCTAATTAATTTCATTTTATGGGAAATAATCCCCCAGGTCTCTTGTAATTTTGATGTGAAAACCGAGGAAAGAAATCAGTTTCGGTTGAAACAGCAAAACCCCCTGAAAAAACGAACCGTGCATATGCAGTCTCGCAGTGGTGGATCAATTACAATAAAACAGAATCATTTATCACTATCACCTTAGCTGAAAGAGGAATGATGGTTCATCTTCATTATTTATTACCATTCATTGTTGTTGATGATGATGAAGGCCCCTGTCTGACTTTGACAGTCATGTAGGTAGTCTCTTTCACATAAAACTCCATCCATCAACTTCAAACTAAAAGACCACTGCAACTGCGAGGGTGGTTGAGTAATCCTTCTCATCAGACTTTCATATGCACAAAATAAAAAATCCTTGTTTAATGACAGCATTGTTTTTTAATTACTCCCGTCGGCAACTTCGCTTTTAATTTGAGTCATAAAAGGAAATGGCTTCATAGGTGGGAGCATCCCATCCACCACAAATAAGTCGCTCCTTATAATTCCGTCGTCTATTTCTCATTGCCCAGAGATCATCCTTGACTTGGCTCATGTAGAAAATTATAAATTACTCCGAAGATGATAATGCCAATTATTATAACCAGTATGTGTGCTGTAGCGTAGCTCATCACAGAGGAAATAACGGAATGATATCAAATCCAGTAGTCGTCAGCAGTTTCATCGTCATTATCTCCAGCTCTAGGCGGATTCATAGAAGTAGTCGAAGTTTTTTCTTCAAGTCATCACTCACTCGCATTGTATTCTAATCTACTTTGATGGCTTGTCCAGGCAATGAATTGTGTATGCATGACATCGCATTTTAGCCATTTTTAACTTCTTTTCAACTTACAAGACTGACAGCCGCAGATGCGTCTCTACGTTCGATGTTGGTCTCCACAAAACATTAAACTTCTACAAATCAAAGAAGAGTATCATGTGAGAGAGAAGAGAGAGATGATCAATGTGTGTATGTGTGTGTGTGTGCGCGCTATTGTATTCTATTCATCTTCTTAATGCTTTAATCTGTCGAGAAAGTTATATTATCATTGCAAGTACAATACAAAACCATAAAGGATTATTATGATATCATCTTTCACAATAATTCAGCTAAAAGAGACTATGACTCAAATGTACAAAGGTTCATTTTTATATAATTAAGCTACAAATATAGTACACAAATTTCTTTACGAACATTTCTGTTTCAGAAGCTTCGATGTTCGATCAGAACCACGACACTACGCATCAGGCTATGCAATAATTTTTAGTTTTCAGTAAAATAAAACAACTAACGTCAAGAATTACTAAATAATTTGAGCATTCCTCACACTGGCTAAAATTTAATGTAAAAAAGGTTATCCAGCATTTCTCAAGTAAATCCACGTTGATTCTGGTAAAACTGGTAATTACTTATTAATTATTAATTAGCTTCAATTGAATTACTATACTACTTTCAAAGCGTATGAAGTATGAAGTAAACTCATTTAACCTTACGAATTAAGATTATGAATTTCGTACACTTCGAAGTTGGAGAGACTCTTTGCAAGTTGATTGAAGAGTTATATTGTACAAACGCACAAAGCACACAGGCCAATGCACATAGGTGGTTTCCACATGCAAAATCACTGTTTTCCCTGCTGGAGAACAAAGCTCTTGAGAGATAGAGAGAGAACTCCACTGCTGTTGAGTACTTTTATTCCTATTTAGTTAATGGATTACGAATGACATAGCAAGTTCTTTTGGACGTCACTCTCCAGTCAAATTCAAAACCACTGAAGGAGTCACCGTGTGAGGAGGATCCGACGTTCATATAATAATATGTATTTTATATGTGTATACACATACTACTTACACTACTTACACAGCGATTCAACTGATGACTGAGGGTCTTTGGGCTCACCGATTCAATTAATTTGTAGTGGCAATGGGATGTCATCCTGATGGCCGAGCATTAAATCACACCGGACTGAAGTACAAATAAGATGAGAGCAGGGAGCCTGAAGGAGCAACTGAACCAGAAGAAAGTGATGATGAATTACTGCTGATCATCAAACACGAGAAAAAGTGATTGGAAACGGTGACTCTGCACTACACAAGCGATCCGAGAGAGTTGAAAGACGCCTGTGGGGGTTCAGCATGCAAGTGAGAATCTCAAATGATTGACTGACACTTCTCCCAGACCACACAAGATCGCTTTTTATCACGAAATGAAAAATGATCCCAATTCACACATCTCCCAGCCCAGAAGAAGACGACTCACGTAGCATCAAATGGCCCTTTTCTCCGTGAGAAATAGAAGCTCAGGAAAGTGATCTAGTTCACACGATACATTTTTAACAAAAGCTCAAAATGCAACTGCTGCTGCTGCTGGATTCCTAATAATGGTGGCTACTGCTGGATGATACGATTAAGCTATTTACATTCGAAATCATTACATTTTAAATGCATTTTATTAACGAGAAATTTACGAACTAAATACTTCTTAATTAATGAATATTATAAGAAGTTGCACAGTTTCCTTTAGGCTGAAGATTCATGAAAAGACTGGAGGTAATAAATAAGCCTTCGGTTACTTAAAATCCCAACCAAGCAGAATTCCTCACAGCAGAGCGTCTTCGCCGACGACCAACCGCTGCTGTAGTTGCAGCGGCCGTGGTTGCAGCGGCCGTAGTTGCAGCAGCTGTAGTTGCAGCAGCTGTAGTTGCAGCAGCGGTAGTTCCAGCCGCCGTTGTTGCAGCAGCGGTAGTTCCAGCCGCCGTTGTTGCAGCAGCGGTAGTTCCAGCTGCCGTAGTTGCTGCAGCTGTAGTTCCTCCGGCTGTGGTTGCTGCAGCCGTAGTACCGGCAGCAGTAGTTGCAGCGGCAGTAGTTGCAGCAGCTGTAGTTCCAGCAGCCGTAGTTGCTGCAGTGGCTCCTGTACCTCCTGAAGTGGCTGCAGTAGCACCCGTTGGTGCTGCTGTCGTAGCAGTTGCTGACGTAGCTCCTGTACCAGTCGTTGCAGCAGTCGAGGACGCAGAAGAAGCTGGTGTGCAATAGTAGTATGGCTTGTGGTTATACTGCTTGCATATACATCTCACGGATGTGTCACTTGGTGGAACCCAAGGACTACCGAATGGGCATGGGCTCCCGGATGCTGCAGTTGTAGTCTTACTTCCAGATGCTGCAGTTGTAGTCTTAGTCTTACGAGTGGTTGTAGGCTTACGAGTAGTTGAAGACACTAATAATGTGAAATAAAGGTCAGTCAGGTCTAAGGTCAAAATGTGATAAAGCTTTCTAACATGATGTATCGCATTGCCCCAAAACTTACCAGTATTGGTCTTGGGGTCACAAATGTATCCGCAGTGACTCCAACAATGGCAGTGGAAAGGGGGAGATGTCGGCGTGTTGTATGTATTTCCATTAGGACATCCCTCGTTGACGATATCTTTAAGTTAAACCACAAAGCAGTAATAACCTTTGTACCTCTAATTATCTACACCCAGAATTGCTATCGTTCCTAGGAATCTCACATTTGGAACCAGATGGGAGATTTTTAGGCTTCTTTGTGGCGCAAGAACTCGTTGGCTTAGTCGTCGGTGCTTTCGAAGTTGTCTTTGTGGTTGCCCTTTTTGTCGTCGTCTTCACCGTCGTTGTCGCTACTGATGAAGCTGAATCACAACACATCATTACATTACAGCAAAGACTTGCAAAACCTTTCCAATTTCCTATAGAACTTACATCGGGGTTCACAGATGTATCCACAGAAGCTCCAGCAGTGACAATGCTGCGTAGCTGTGTTGTAAGTTGTTCCATCAGGACATCCGGAGTTCACAGTGTCTTAAAAAGATAAAGTTATTTTAGTATTTATTTTTGAAATAGAAAATACTGAATTTAAAGGACTGCCTCAACAATTACATGTTTGGTTGGAAGTGAGAACCGGTCTCTTTGCTGTATTTGAACAAGTTCCTGCAGCAGCAAAGCCTGCAGAACACAAGAGAGTTACAGCTACAGCACAAAGAATTCGCTGCATTTTGAATATTTCCTTTTTCAGAAACTTTTTTCAGAATACAAGAAAACTGGAGCTAAAAAATAGCTTGGTTAATTGAAGTCTTCGAGGTAGTCGAAGATTGGATGAATTGTGAAGGGTTTCTGCCCGTTTTTATATTGGAGTCTAAGAATTTGATTAACCAGAATTAATTCAGCATTTGCGTAATTCAATGTTTTTCTTCAATTGTCTTTCAACGGATTATTATTGTGAGATTTCATTCGACCGTGAAATTGACAGTTTCGTATTCATATGAAAAAGACGGGTGAGGTTGATTTATCATTTGGAGGGCAATGTTATCATTTCCTCAGAGAAATCATTTCAAATCACGATCCTGTACTTCCAGACGACATTGTTACTTTACTAGATTGTTATCGCACTCATATTTAAATGTAAATAATATGTTTTTGACTCAAGTGCACTTATAATAGACGCAAATTTTATAGTTCATCAAGATTACAACTGCAGTGCATAAGACAGAGAATATATTTAGGTGATTTATTCCAGCCGATTTAATTGTATGATGCATCAAAGATGTTGGATTTAAGTCTGTTACATCGAAATGCGTGGAAAGTTTTTCCCAAATGAAATTCATGTGACGTAAATCGTCTGCGCTATGAATTTAATTCACGAATACTAAAATATTCTAGAGATGATTTTTCTAGGCTAAATTAAATGCATAGAATGTTTGTATCTCATTTCTTATTCAGAACATTTATTTCTAATCTTGTACATTGTTACCCAAGTAAAATATTTCCTGTGCGTGTGCAAGGTGTAAAAATCGATTCCTGTTTTTCACCAAATGTATTGAAGGAGAATTGCATACGGTATTTTGAGAAATTCGTAATAATAATTTTTGTTGAATGCATGCCGGAAACAATAACTAGCAGTCATTTCAATCGAGAAATTTTTCTTCATAATACAAATTGACGACGTGAAACAGAATAACAACGAAACAAGGGAAGAAATATTACAGTTCGCTGGGTATTGTGTTAGGAACATAATTGATTACGGATTAATAGGTAAATAGGTTAATTGATAATTGATATTAGGTTACACTAATTTAAAAACCTGTGACCTATTGTATTATTGAATTGTTTGATTATTAACATGGAGTAACAATGAAACGACATAATTGAATATGGAACGACTACTAGTCAACTGACATCCATTGTTGTAAATTGCATAACATTAATCAAGGTTTACATACTACCATTTTGAAGTAAACGTATTCAAACGGTTCTCAGTTGCGTTTCTGTATTAGTCACCCTCTAACAAATCACCATTGACTAAGACATCAGATTATCGAATCAATCACATATAATCCTCGATGAAAAACCAATCGAAATCAACTGCAGACGAACTGCACCACATAGCATTTGGAATTTCTGTAGTGTTCACAACTCTCTTTCTTATAGCAGCTACATTAACTTTAGTTACTCAAATATTTTGGAACAACAACTACGGAGTGAAATTAATAAAAGTAAATCCAAATAGTTTGAACGCAACGACTCTGGTAACAAACATACTATGATAGTATATTACAATTCATATTAAAGATAGATGGAATTACAGTATATTGGTTATTTTTATTTAGAAGTTTCCTCCGCATGACGTGTTACTTTCACTTCCCAGTGTCGATAAAGAAAACGCTCCCTCTACTGCTTTCGAAAAAGTTCAGTCACTCTTGAGTCCAAAAATCCAATCATACATCATCCAATCAATTTATCAAAATCGCTCAGAAGATCCGATGAGATCTGAAGCCCCAATTGCAATTGCGGATACCCCAAATGGTGATTTAGATGGTATACGAGTAACCCACAGGGGCCAGATTACGAGCACAGGTAACCCGAATTTTAACCCGGGTTAAAGGAAACTCGCATTCACAAACTCGGGTTTGGTATTTGAGTAACCCAAAAAGTTACCTAACCTCTGCTTTAACCCCAAGTTGTGAATGAGCTCATTCAGAGCAAACTCACGCGCCAAAAGTTACCCCCAAAATCGGGGTTAAAGCTAACCCTGCTCGGAGGCAGTGTTATACGCAGAGTTACCTAATAATTTCTTCACTATTCTAATAAAATTACTGTAGCGGCTCCAGCGTATAGTAAACGGTATAATTTGGCTTGAAACAGTGTCTTATAGTTCCCAAAACACATGAGTTGTGTGTTAAGGTCAGACTGTGTAGTGCCACGGTCGAAAGTACCAAGGCCTATGGCGTTGTCTGTGTCTGTGCGTCAATACGAGTGCCGAGAAGAGTGCAAAAAGAGGGAGCTATTTCAGAATTTGGCAGATTTTGAAATTAAGAAGAAAATCGGTTTTCTAATGTGAGGTATGTGCAAAAATAAAAGTCTTCGGTTGAATTTGTAAGCACATTAAGTTTTCAGTTCGAATAGAAACAGGAACGAAATTGCTGATTTGTTTGTCCCATCTAATGCCCGTGTCATTAATGTAAAGATTTGATAGGGTCGATTGAGGAAACTGCCCTAATTAAAGAATACGCAATCACTGAACAGTTCTTAGAGTATAAAAACTTCCTATCATACTTGGAATGAAATAATTCGCCTGCCAAGTCAAAACAAGAATAATATATTTGTATCGGGAACTATTTCACTTAATAGATGCTCGTTTGAAATCGTAGACTGTTACGGATGCATGTGTTCAGCTAAATAGAGAATCTATTTTGTAGACTTTAGTGAAGAGTGGCTGAAATGTATGTGTGGCCATGGCAAGCATTCTCAGCCTTGGCACACACAACAAATTAAATATTTTTCGCCGATTTTGAATGATTCTATTGTTAACGGTCGACAGTGAAGACGGTGAATGTTAGCGGAGATTGTGGTTGCGACGGTAGATCTTTGACGGAA
>JAQGAD010001847.1:0-16601 GCA_034696625.1 Isotomurus palustris | reverse complement strand
CACCGGAGCCCATCTGCCCACACCTCCCCCAGTCCCCGCCGAGATCGCCGCCTCCCTCAGAAACGCCGGATATTAAAGAATCCTTCAACTACGCACCACTCCTGCATCGCTGAACAAACTGTGATAGTTGAATAATTGTGATTAGCTGAAACCTCACGCACCCTTTTAGCATCTTAGTATGCGCTGGTCGCATTAAGAAATCCACTGAATATTGTGCAAATAAAAGCACGTATGAATTAATGTGCAAGCAAACACAGAAAAGCAGTAGTTTATATTCTTTGCCATTTCGTCAATTAGCGATACAATTCCTGACTTTTTACTACAGAAGCGCAAACAATCCATACGATGAAGCCTGTGACAAAAATGATTCCAACAGAAGGAAGAATCTGATACACAAGGGTGAATGCTTCAAACACCAGCAAGACTTGCGCAAGGAGAATTGTTCCAAAGACGACTAGTTCCAGAGATACGTAGACAGCTTCCACGAGAGTGACTGTGGGTTGACCGGTTGGGAAGAAGTTCGCCCATGCGAAAAGGAGGAGAGTGGTGACTATCCAAGTGACGAGGACTTTTTTCCATCCTTTGAGAACAACGCCACCCCAGCTGATGAGGGAGAGGAGCTTCCATGTCCAGTCGAAGGGAGGAGGGAGAAGGTTGACCACGGGATTGTTGAAACCGGCTTCTATCGCGCGGAAGGTGACGATACCCGCCACTTCTGCTGGCGACTGACGTCCCGTCGTGGAAAGGAGGTCCATAATCAGGAAGACTTCTAAATACAGAGGCGACTGCGACTGTTTGTTTGGCGTTCAATCAGAAGCTGAAATCAAAATTTTGAGTTTATTTGAAATCGATTTTTGAGGGAATTTAGGAACATTTAGGAAGTTGTCATGAAAAATGTACCCAAATGCTTGAAATGCAGTGGAAGTGTTGGAAAATCTGATTGAGAGATGAATGTAGAAACTTGTGAAGCACTACAAAGCAAGATGAATATTCTGCGGATGCGAAATGTATGAGAGAAAATCGAAAGCAATATATATAAAATGAGACTTCTGTGTATGTTTCAGTGGGGAGTATTTTGAGTTTATTGATTAGAATTCAGTCTTCTTCCTTCCTTAAGCATTTTGTACCGTTGTGAAATGACATAAGAATTGGAATAAGTTAAGTACCCAGCAAGCTTGCATTAAAACAGATACTGCAAGACTTAGGAACTTTACATGCGGAAGAAGATGGCAGGGTAAAGTTTATAGAGTATATTTTAGTGGAGAAGGACAGTTGGAGCGTGGTGAACAACTGGGTGAGCAACAGCGTGGTGAACAACTGGGTGAGCAACAGCGTGGTGAACAACTGGAGCAACTCGGAGAACTGGAGCAGCGTGAACGACTGGGACAGCAGCTCTGAAGACTGGAGCAGCGTGGACAACTGGGACAGCCAACTTGGCAGCTGGAGCTCTGTACGAGTAGGTGGAAGCGTAAGCAGTTGGAACAACGACAGATCGGAAGATTGGCTTAGGTTGAGCGTAGACAATTGGTTGGTGTTGGACAACAGTCTTGAGGATTTGTGCTGGTGGAGCTCGGTAAGCATAAGTGGAAGCGTAGGCGCTTGGGACGACAGTCTTGAAGTAAGCTGGAGCAGCGTGGACGACTGGAACATTAGCTCGAACAACTTGGGCAGTGTGAACGACTGGAGCAGCGTGGTAAACTGGAGCAGCGTGGACAACGGCAGGAGCGGCAACGTGGGCAGTCACAGCGTGAGAGTGCACGATTTGCTGGCCGTGGAATGATCCCTGGGATCCTCCAGCAGCAGCAAAGGCTACAGAAGCCAAGAGCACGATAGCAATCTATGGAAAATAAATAGAAGTTAGAATTTAGAATTTCAATAGAATTTCAATAGATGAAGAATGTTCAAATGATAAGGTAACTTACGGATTGCATGATGAAGAAGTAGATAGACAAGGAAGTGACTGGAGAAGGTTGGAAGGAAGACTGGAATATGTTTTGGATTGTTGGGACGGCTTTTATACTTTAGGAATTGACGACATGTGCGAATAGTTTTTTGCTCGAAATATTTGCAACTTGTTCCCCTATGAATAAAACGCGAGATTGTGTCTCATACGCACTCAGGCATTTTGTTTTAAGAGTCAAACGGTAAGCAGCACAACTGAAAAGGTAATATATTTATTATGGGTAAGTTCCTTACAAGGATGAATATACGTACAAAGGAGTCAGGATGTGAAGAAGAAGGCATCAGTCATGATCAGCAATCAATTAAATTGTTATTAAAGTTACACAGAATAAGTAACGGTACGAGATGTTGGGACTTGGTGAGAGATGAGGAACAAGAAGACCTTCAACATTTCTTGCAGCGTGCGGAATCGTGTGAGACATTCTTCAGTTCTCTTCCACCTGGTTAATCAATACTTCTGGTAGGAACCACACCAGCCCTAGTAGCCCTACACACATTACTAGATCTTCAGACCAGAGTTCAGTATTCTGTGGAGTGGACACACAACTCTTCTTGTATTGTAGCTCTTGTTAGTTCTTCCTCGTTGAGGGAATTGGATACATTGCTCATACTACACATTAGCATTAAAACATGATTATGAATTAGAGAACTGTCACACTGCTATCGTACTGATGAGAAAGGTACCTATAGTATGCTACACTTTTACTATGTGTGAGAAGATGAGACTGGATGATGAACCTACACTAAAGGTGAGGTGACTATGCAAATGTTGTTCGAGGGTGAAATACTAATGAAATTAAAGCAATTAAAATGACTCTATGTTGTTTTGAGAAAGACTTCACTAAGACTTCACTAATGAGATAAAGCTACTAAATGACGGGAACGCACGTACGTAGCAGAATAAAGTTTGGCATGTGCTTTCAAGTGAAATGTGTTTTATTGATTATCCAATCATGTCATTCATTTTTTCATTGGAGTTCTCTGCATAGTCTAGATTTTTTGATAGTCTAGAGTGTGTGCATGCAGTCAATTTCCTTTCCTCTGGACATTTTGGCTTGTGAACTCTCTTGGGGAAATCTCTGACAGTCTGTAAACGCAGAGGAATGAATGATAATTACGTGAAAAAGCTTTTCTCTCAATCTCCCAGGTAACTTGAGTGGAGATCGACCAAACACTGGAATCCAAATTCTTGTCCACACTGTCAAATGAGATCTCTGTAGGTCTTCGTGATTTCTTTCCAGCCTTCCTTCCAGTATTCCAGTAACGACCACACTGCCACAACCGCTACTGCCAAAACTCCAGGATAATTGTCTTTCAGAGGGTCAGTCTCTCCTTCTGTCAACATGGCCAACTTGACTACAACAACGATGTGGGGGAAGATGTATGACATCCGAGCTCCGTACCAAGTTCGTGGAGGTCAAATCGCTTGTCTCCGAGTTGTCCGTGGGTTCTCCGGGGAATCTTGGCAGAAGGATACCATCACTGATTGTCCTCCCAGGGCTTGTTCCACTTGTGTCCGATGTCCCACTCCAACTCTCTTCCGCAAGTGCTACGATCGGGGCGAATTTCCTATCATGATTGACCAGAATTCGGGTGGAAAGCTCATTCATTGGACTGTAAGTTTAGACTTGAGAGGGTGAAGAATTGACCAGTGTGGATGGAAGAGCAAGCGTTAATTTAGTTCCTATTTGTCTTGCAGATAAAACCAGAGCAGCTGGATTATCACCACTACCTCCCATTGTTCTTCGAAGGACTTCGTGAGACTGATCATCCGTATGCTTTCTTCGCACGAGTTGGAATTCACGACTTGCTGGTCAACGGATGCGACAAAGTTCTTCCTGTGGTTCCTCACCTCATTCGGCCTATTCGAGAAGCTCTGAACACTCGTTGCCACAAGATTTTGAAAGTTACTCTTCACGCCCTTCAGCAGTTGATTGTGTCTGCTCCAAAGGTTGGAGAGGCTTTGGTTCCTTACTACCGCCAGATCCTTCCTGTACTCAATATATTCAAGAACAAGAATGGTGAGCTAACTTAACATCAAGCTAGAGTAGTTTAAATTAATTCGATTGATATCTAACGAACCTTGTGATTTCTGGTGTAGTCAACTTGGGAGATCAGATTGAGTACGGACAGTACAAACGAGAGAACATTGGAGATCTGATTCAAGAGACGCTGGAGCTGATGGAGCGATACGGAGGTGAAGATGCGTTCATCAATATCAAATACATGATTCCTACTTACGAGAGTGTGGTTCTCAACTGAACAAGAAAAACTGCTTAAAAGAGACAACAAGTCAATCAATCAATCTAAAAATACAATCAACGGAGGACTTTGCAATCATCATTTTGAGTATTTATTTATGCTATTCGAGGAACAATCCAATAAATCTGTAACTTATTATTCTTCAACCTGTGATATCGTACGAAAGTAAGAGTTATAAATAACAGCGAGTGTGTTTATAACACAGCCTACACTAGCTGTTTATTATACTTTATACTTGAATAAAAATTCAATAAAATTCTTAGAATAAATCGGAAACGAGGAGTTTTGGAAGAATTTGGAATGCATTTCAATAAATTTTAATTTTTAGTGTGTATTGGAATTGTTTGTCTTTCGTTCACGGAATCTTTACACAAAATGTTTTTTGGTTGCAATGGAACTTTACCGACTATAAGATTTTGGACAGAATTATATTCCGTCCTGCACAGATACAAAATACACAAAATCAATAAGTAAGTTTGATTCTTGGTTCGTGATTTATTGATTTTAGTGGTCCCAAAACCAAAATGCCAGAACCTGGAATCAATCTCTTTCTTGAGATTTAAAGATTCATCAATCATCATCATCAAGTTAGACGTCGTATAAAAGTAGTTAATGCGGATAGACTACGTGAAAAACTTAACAATAACCTAAAAATTTTCGTGAGAACTGTAGCTCAGAATGTCACGAATTTTCTAAAAAAGTTGACGTAATGTTTGAATACTTTGGAATTTGGATTTGCTTCTTATGTCTACGTCATTAAAAAGATAGTGCTCGATCAGGTCCTTTTCGATTGATGCACGTGAGCGAAAATTTCCGAAGATGTGTTAAATGGAGCATAGTTAATTGTTCATAATTTAGTTCTAGAAACCATTCCCAAAATTTTTGATAAAGGATACATTTTAATATAATTTTATTACAAGAATTGATTGAGTTGCTAGCAGTTCATTTAATATTGTTAAAATTAAGTCTGGCTACATTGAAATAGTTGCTGAGTTTAGTTGAGCTATGGAATTTCATACAGCATTAACATTGCTTATCGTATTCTTATGCAATGCCGCAGATGGAGTATACTAAACCTTGCACTATTTCCTAATGTGCTAGATCATCGGCAGCTAAATATTTATCATGTGCTTGAATTATAGAAACTAAGCAAAAAACAAAAAAAAACTATTAAGTAGTTTGAAGAAATTGCTTAATAACCAATATTCGTCATGTTTGAGGCAATAAGCAACTCTCTCATGTCAAAATGAAACTCATGCTGACTTGTTCATTACAAATGATGATGATGGGACGAATAAAGGAGAGAGAGAGAGAGTGAGGGAGTGAGAGATAACCTTAGTTTGTGGCTTGAGGCATAACCCTGATGTCCATGAAGGTCACGGAGATTTTCCCCGCAGCTCTTCACAACTTGCCTATGATTAGTTGACTTACTTATAACAACTTACCTCTCAATTCCACTTTTTCCTACCAGATCATCGTCACTATACAAAAGATTATTTATAAGCATATTCTGTGATATTAAGCTCAGTCTCTGCAGCATGTTCCGGTTCTTCAGTATTTCATGCACACTGCTGCTGCTCGTAACTCAATCTGTGTGGACACTGAAGACAGGTGAATTGTTTCTGCTACAACAGAACAAACTTATTTGACAGCTCCATTCTAATTGTAAACAATGGGAGTTTTAAGGCTGACTGTACAACTATTTTTGTACACGATATTATTTACTGCTGCAATTATTCTCCTCCCTGGAATTCCACCTGCATTGAAGTTTGAGTCATTTACGTAAGCCATGGCTATTGCAATAAAAATGCCATGCAGTGCAATATGTTTAATTAAATTTGAATGAATAGGCAGCCGGCTCCAAGACCATTTAGTGGGAAATTAGCACAAAATGATATTTTGAATAAGGCAGAAGCTCTCGTGGACGGAGAGTTTGTGGGACCAGAGACTGTGGCATTTAAAGGAAACCAAGTTTACACTGGAGTCATTGGAGGTGCAATAATTAAAGTTGATGGAGAGACTGGGAAATGGTCGAAGGTTGTCCAACTGGGGCCTTCTGATTGTGGTCAGTTGGAATATCCATCTTTTTAAAACTAAACTAATAAGCTCAAAGGATGTAATTTTCAAAAGAATCTATATGAATTTCAGATGGAACTTGGAAGTCTCCTTGTTCCAGACCTATGGGCATTAGATTCAGTACTGATGGAAAGCTTTACGTTACTGACGCATACTTTGGACTCTACGAAGTAGACGTGAATTCTGGTAATAGACTTTAGAAATTTTATAAACGAGATTTTTAAAATTAAATGTGCTGAATTTCCAAACAAATACAGGCAAAGCTACACAACTTCTTTCCGAGAAAACTCCACTGTCTGATGGAATTCCTGTGAATTACTTAAATGACTTGGACATTGACAATAAAGAGAAGAAAATCTATTTTACTGACACAAGTGTTCTCGCGAGATTTCACAACATTTACATCGAAGGATTGGGAGACGCCTCAGGAAGGCTGTTGTCTTACGACTTGAAAACAAAAAAGACTGAAGTGCTCCTCAGTAATATTCATTACGCTAATGGAGTTCAGCTCTCTAAAGATGGAGAGTTTCTTGTTCTCGTGGAATCCATACGGTCTACTTTATGGAAGTGAGTATATGGACACTCGAAGATTCATCAATTCTGACAGTTAAACAATTTAATTTAGATAATTTAATTCGTATGCATTTTATTTCTAAAGGTACTACGTAAAAGGACCTAAGAAAGGCACAAAGGAATTGTTGATTGACGGCCTTCCAGGAGTGCCTGACAATGTCCGGTCAAATGGAAAAGGAGGGTTCTACATAAGTTTGGTTATTGTTGATTCTGATAAGGTAAAATATGCGTTCTTAGAAAGTTATTAAAGTGTGAAGAGTTTGTTGGTTTTGAGTACTTTAATTTGAGTTGGTTATGTTTTTGTGGTAATTCAGGAACCAAGTGCTTTTAGACTCCTGGGACCGATTCCTGCAGTGCGGAAACTTGTCCTTCGAACTCAACACCTCCTTCTTAAACTATTTGACATGGTTTTCAACGTATGGCCCAATGATGTAATAAAAACCATTTACCATTCCATTTGTCATCTCGGACCCATCGGTGACATGCAAAATCTACCCAGAAAAGTTACTATTGTAGAAGTAGATGAAAAAGGCAATATTCTGAGAACATTCCAGAATACTAACAATAAGGTATCCAATTAAGAGCTAACTTACTATTATTTTATGGAAGAATTTAACTTATTCTCAACTCTGTTTTATTTAGATGGGATACATCAGTGACTTCGAAGTAGGAGATAAGTATGGATTCTTCGGAACTCCTTACGATAATAAACTGTGGCGCATTAAAAAGGAAGTTTTGCAATAAAGTCGCAAATATCAAATTACAACACGTTAAGAGTTAATTCGTGCCCAACCTATCAGCAATAAGCCCAAGAAACTTTCCAGCATATTGTGAGAACGAAGGCTTTAGTAAACCGTACTGAATTAAATGAATCGATTTCTTTCTTGAAGGAATAACCAATAACCTGACATTTTAGTGGAGAGCTAGACCAAACATTCCCAAAATATGGCGCAATCAACATCCGCAATTATAATGCTGTTGGTCTTTTTCCAAAATATTCCAAGGTCAAGACAAGAGGTGGAATTAAGAAGTCCTTCATTGAGCGTTAAATACTTAGCTAAGGTTTTCGGAGTCTCTCATTGCACCTTTACGATAATATTCTTTGACAAGTCGAACTCGCACATTCTTATGGACAATTCTCACCTTTTCTTAATACATTCCGCATGCAAAAGTACAACAGCAAAGAATTTGACGAACCCATTGTGTGATCGCTCATTAAGAAATCGAGTTTTGTTCCGGCGAAAAAAGTATGATATGCGGAAAGCCAGTTCGAAATATGGACAGTTAGAAATTACCATTGCTCTTTCCCCTACAGATCGACTTGAAATTAAAAATGTTTACACTCTAGCGGAGACAATTTACTTCCTGTCAGATTTCAAGTCAACAATAATTTTAGTTCATCCTCCAACCCTCCTTGGAATGCTTCGTGACCCGATATCACTAAACCATTACTCGATTTCTACTCTTCAAGTTCACGTATTTGAAATCGAAACTGAATATAACTCGTCGTCGCAGGTTATCGAGACTTACTCTTCGATTAAAATAACTCGCTTGGTTTACATTTGCTTGAAATGTTTCTCTTTAGGAGCTCTCGAAATGTCTCCTGAAGAATTGACAAGGACAGGGTATAATAATTTGATTTCCAAACATCGAAAAAGAACAGTGAATACATTAGGAACCCACTTGCCATCAAAAGAATGGATGAAGACAGTTCAACACATCGTGAGGATTTCCCTAATGACAGAATCACTCAAGATGAGATCTGAGTTATTCCAAAAGTTCCTAACATCCTATCAAGACTCTTCTTATCTACTAATTATCTATCCGCATCTTCTTGTAGGCCCATTTAATTCTACAGAAGTTTATTCAATCGTAACTGACAGTGTATTTAAGTACAGACAAGCAGCGTACAACTACTTGGGAATCACAGATCATGTCTTACTTACAGAACAACTTATATCAAGTCAAGGATTCACTTTAGTCACGACGCATGACACTGCATATACATTTATGTCTTGTTCCAGTATGACTCACGAATCCTTTCCAAATTGGTTTGTATACTTTGACCAATTTGACTGGAAGACTTGGATGATCTTCCTAATCTCCGCAGTTCTATTAGCTACAGTTCAACTCGGCATTTTCAAGCAGCCATGTTCTGTAGGAGTGATGCTTAGGCTGTTTCTTAATGTTTTTAGTTTCGTTGCTTCATTTATTGATTTGACCCCTAGTAATTTCAAGAGTAATGCTTTTGTAAGAAATCTGTTGGTTTGTTGGGTGTTCGTTTGCATAGCTCTCAATTCTTGTTATAAAAGTATCCTCACTGAAAGATTGGTTAATACCAGAGTGACCAACAGTCCTAAAAACTGGGAGGAACTTTTAATTAACACTACTTTCGATTTATTGTCCATTCCATTAAACAAAGTATTCAATGATAGTGATCCTTATGTGTGCAAGAAGAGAGTAATTTCAAATACAACGATCCAAGACGACCTTATTCAAGTTTTAAGTGGAAGCAGAAGGGAACATCTTTGCGAGTCTTTCCTTAATATCAGCAGACCCCTTGAAAGTTTAAATACTGCCAGTCCTAAAATTAATTTTTTATCACGAGCAACTCTAGCTTACTTTAGAAGCAAAGTAAGGACATCCCAGAGAACTCCTTTTAGTTACGATGAGTTAGAAAAGGAATTGTCACTCTGCGATGGTTCTGCTTTCGTAGAGCTTGAAGATGTTTTTACGAAGTATTTGAAAAGCATATTCCCCAAACAGTCACGACTCAAGAGGATTAAATATTTGATAAGTGAGGATACATTTTTAAACACGCACAGCAGAATTTTGTTTTATAATAATGGCAATAGCATTGTTTTGAGGAGACTCATGAATGTCGTTGAAAGTGGGATTTATTCCCATGTGAGGAAACTAATTATTCTGTCTAAAGTTGTGAGGTATCCCAGCGTTAATAAGAACTTGGAGGAAAATGCCAGTTCAATGAAATTGAACTCAGATACGCTTACTCTTTTAATCTATCTCGGGCTCGTCATTACTGCGGCTGGAATAGCATTTTTGCTGGAAATAAACAAACGATTAACTGTTTAATGAGCCTCCGGGCTCACATCTTACTTTGATGTCTTTAATGATGTAGAGCCACGAGAAAAACGATACAAACAAAGTAAACAGAAAAATGCCTTGATTTATTTCGCAACGTAATTATGCGTAATCATTAATCAGTTTATACCCTTGATTAATGCAAGTAAATGTACTCATGATTGTTAAACATATATTGTAAAGTAGACAAAAGTTTGAGAACAAACAACACAACTTCAATCATAACTTCTGTTTCTGTAAAACATCTCTCTAACCTTTCAAATTGATTTAAACCTCCGGTGGAATTTATAGGATAGTATTAATTGTATAATATATAAGCTGTCGTCTTAGAAGATTAGATTGGAAGGGTGGGGCTTTCCTGCAATTAAGCAATTCCAGCTTTACACAAATACCTTTATGACTACCGAACAATTGAACTCACAATGCTCTTCATTCACGTCCCGTTGTCACACGATAATACCACTTAAAATTAATTTCTTTACTAATTACTTCTAATTACCTATAAATATTTAGTATTTTACTAAATGACTTTCGCCACGTCATCTCCCCGAATTCCTTTATAAAGAACCTCAATCACCTAATTGTGCATAGAAATATTTTAACTACACAGAAAAATCCTCTTCAAAAATAATACTTCAAGTTTTTGTTCCCGTCAGTTGAAATTGCTGGAAATTCAGAGATTACAATGAAGGGTCAAATAGTTGCTCTCATCATAGTTGTTATTCTGTGCACAATTGCTGGTAAGAGTGGAACTTACTACGTCACAGTTCATTAATATTTAAATATGAATCCATAAACAGACTTTTGACACTTTCTAGGAATAGAGGGACAGTTAGGAGATCCAAGTCTTCGGTGTCCCAGATGTCCGATCGCATGTCCCAGTAAATTCACTTGATTACTCACTTAAAAATACTTAAAGCGTTTATTAGCAAACTTTTTTGAGTACACATACACAACCTCCACGTATATTCTCAACAGGTCCTCAAGGGTATCCTTTGTCTTGTCGGAATGCTTGTAAATCGTACAATACCCGTTTCACAGAGGCAACATGTTCTGCTGGTCGATGTAATTGCAAAGATCCTAAGTCGCCGAGGTAAGGTCACAAATGCAACGCTATTCATCCCTCCAGTGGATAAATCTGAATATGATTACGAGAGGGTTTAGAATACATAATACGAATTCACATAAAAAATTCACGTCAACTGTTCTGAATAAATTTTCTAATAATATTCTATGTAACACCGACAAGTTGGTTAAAAATTAAATTAGAAACAATAAAAACCACCGTTTAGTATGCTCCCATCTACAAGTTTAGTATCATGCCTAACACGAAGATATAATTTATTATCCGGGAGCGAAAGAAATTATGTAAACGAATTGGGAGGATCAAAAAGTAGTTGTAGGTAGGTACTCTCCATAAATCAATAATACAGTTTTCGAGTAACAGAGAATCAGATCGGTCTAGGGGTCTTGCTGGGCCTAGTAACTCCAAATTTGAAAGATTTTCAGCTTATCTTCTGGGCCTAACTAAAGGCAGGGCTAATTACTGTGTATAACTGATGCTATGGAATCGCTGTGACCTATTATTTTGTTGTTTTCTTGACTTGTACACGGGTCACATAATAGAATCGACTTGTTTATTTGAGAATGAAAGCTTGAACATTCCAAGGCCGTGGAAACTTCGTTGAATCGTTTCCTTCTACATAAGGTGTTCTAAGTACTAGTTAATTTTGGTATCCACTTTTGAGTCCCATCAGTCCCATGTTTTTCCTCGCAACTCGTTGCTAACCTGCACTAGCAACGAGACTTCCATAAAAACGCTCAACTTTTGGAGTAAATTCTGTGCGGGGCGTGCAGAAGTTTATGTCACCGTGTGACCTCGCATAATAAGCACAGCTGTTTGAGCTCCTTTTACCTGTCTCAAACTAAACTCCTACGTACTTAAATATGATGCAGGGAAACTATATATAATTGTTAATGGACTTTTGCTGTACTATGACCTGGGTTGCACGTACTTGCATAATGCTTCGATCCTTCAACTGGTTCTATTCCATATTTCTAACCCATACGCTAATTCGAAAGCAAGCACTACTACTTAGTACACAAAATCGGGAATAATTCCAATCAGGAAGCTTGTTTATGCAACAAAACGCTTACACAATTCACTAAATATCTCGAGCCACTGGGAACTTAACAAATTAGAACAACACAACACACTTTACTTAGATACATAGTGAATCGGTTCATCGTTTGGTGTAAGAATTGCCAATATTTCTGAGACTCACGAGGACATGATAACTTCGTCCCCGCACGGATCCAGTGACACTAAAATTAAAACGATTAAATAAGTAAATAGTTTACAAGGAATAAGCAAACATGTGTTTACAGGTGAACTTACCACGAATAGCTTCGCCTACAAGGTCGATACTCGGCTGGGTGTAGCAATCAATCAGCGCTTCCAAAAATTCTAAATCTCGTTCATTGTCAGCTAGTTCGTCTTGAATTTGATTTTCGTCGAAGGGATCGTTTCCTTGAGATTCATGTTGACTTTGGGACAGTTTCTTAAAATACTCCCTTCTTTTTTCTTGCTTGATGAATTTATCGTCTTCCTGTAGCCTATTAAGATAACACTCTCTGGAAGTTCTTTGAAATGGCGACTGAGCAAACTAGATAGATTTTTTACTACTCCTGATTTCCTATCAATACCCTTTGGTTGATGTAAGGACCTATCTCACCGTTTGTCACTTTTTCGATTTCCAGATCTCGCCATATCCTTTGATTCTTGGGTCCCATGTCTGATACCAAGCTCCTCACGTCAACTTCATTATCGTACAATATTCGTATCATATTCATTGCGGAGTGAATTCTTTCGTAATCATAATTAATGATTTGCTTCCATTTGTAAAATAGACCTCGTATAGCAGTTACACAAGCAATATCATGCTTTCCTCACACGGTATCATTCTTCATATCGCAACAATAAGCAATTCCCAAAGTTACTTATTTTCAACTCATTAGAGTTATTTGAGGCACTGAAGATCGATGCAGACATCCAAGAGTCCCTTATTTTAGGTCTTTTCTGAGTGGGAAAACTGTGAATTGTTGCATTCGGACGACCCGTCCGATTGACGCAATTGTTCACTGCGCATCTCCGTCCCATTCTCAATCACCTGAGGCAGTTTCAGTTACGAATGAGTACAACCTTTAGTCAGTTATGCATTGATACAAATAGAGACTATCATCGTGTACCTGTGAAGAAGTCAGCGCAGTCAGATTTCCCAGGAGTTTAGTTCAGACTAAAAAAAGTAGAAGCAGGTCCAAGAGGTGTGCTATCATGCGAGGTCACACGGTGACGTAAACTTGTGCACGCCCAGCACAGAATTTACCCCAAAAGTTGAGCGTTTTTATGGAAGTCTCGTTGCTAGTGCAGGTTAGCAACGAGTTGCGAGGAAAAACATGGGACTGATGGGACTCAAAAGTGGATACCAAAATTAACTAGAACTTAGACCACCTTATGTGAAAGAAGACGATTCAACGAAGTTTCCACGGCCTTGGAACATTCCAACTACGACTCAATTAACACTGAACTTAATTACTGCTTAGATTGACAATATTGGACAAAAACACTATTGAACTGACAAGAGCTCTTCCATCTCATCCTCTGACTCGTCACTCTGATCCTCGACCTCGTTGTCTCACCATCGTCAGCAAAGAGTGCAAGCGCTGCTGCTGCAGCCAAGAAGTGTTTGCTGACATCGTCTCGCTTCTTTCCAGTCTCAAAGCGATCGAGTGCTAGATAGCGTATAACCTAACAAAAAGTGACTCGTTAGATTGTACTTTAAGCAGGAAAATATAACTATAGAAGAGATATTGTGTGTATTTCTTACTGCTGCGATGTGACTACAACACCCGAGAGTACGAGCCCCGTTTTTACACTGACAGTACCAGCCAATTCCGGCAAATCCATTGGGTACTATCGATACACAAATTCAAGCTAAAGCAATGTCCTAAAGTTTGGAACAAGATTACATCAAAGGGTTGAACTAATTTTTAAGAATTCACGGTTAATACTTACGAATAGAATCGAATCGTTTTACAATGAAAGTTTTGAAATCCCAGCATTGGAATGACACAGAGTGGGTATTTTAAAAGATTCTAGCGTGTTTTAGTAGACTAAATTATTAAAGTACCTTTTTAACTTCTCTGGAGGCACAGAATAATTAAGTATTAATTTTGGGGATCATAATAAGATTACGTTTTTACGTAATGCGATGAAAATGACATGACTAACTTTGACATCTTGTATATTTATAAATAATACAGTAAGTACAATAACGTCATATCAGATCTACCGAACCCCGTTTATACTAGCCTCGTGAGGTATTCCTAGGATAGCATTAATTGTGTATATCGCAACTGCTTCAAAGAAAGTCATTGGAGTTGATTTTTTAATACTAAAGAAGTTGGTTCCTCAAGCTCCGATTCTTAGTTGAAGAGGTTTTAATGCTCTAAATTTCCTCGTCCAATATCTCTTATACCAGTTGCTACGTTTAAGGAGGTGCTACGCGTAAAAATAATCGTGGAATGCCTTTGTCTCTGCGTCCTCCCTATACTTTTTGCTCCAAAGTTCTTTAGCTGTTTCAAAATGCAGTGGATTTCTTGCTAGTTTTAACTCAGTCAGGTCGGATCTGAGTTGTTTCCATTTCTCCTGGCTTGAAAGTAAATGTCGTTTGCTGTCCACATTTTTAAACACCTGGAATGCGCAGTAAGCTCTTAAGCATTCCACACCAAAAACTTCATTGAATCCGTTGGTGATGGCTTCAGATGCATCCTCGAGTAGTAACTTTGGTTTGTAAGTCGTCTCGAAGTAATCAGCAATAGCGAGGAATATAAATTTGTAGTCTTTAGTAGTCTTTCCTGTTGTCAGTGAAATGCTCACAGGATGAAATGTGTTGTCACTATCAGTTAGTCCTGTTATTAAGGAGTGAAACTCCTTTATGGGAATGCTCTGTCTGTCTGTCCGTCCGTCTGTCCGTCTGTCTTTCTGTCCGACGGATAACTGTCGAACGGATCAACTTTTGAGTGCATCTTGTCCACCCAAACTCCAAAATGGATGGAAAGCTCAAGTAAACCAGACAGCCAAAATGAAGATGCAAAGAAGATCCACTTTTTAATGGGAGAATGTTTAAGACTTTTTTAAGGAACTCTCCACCTTATAGTCACTATGCATAATATAATATAATATACAACACAAGCCTGCCTAAGCCTGCGAAGAGAGTAGAGAATATAAAAATCCCCAAAATGTATTCAACAACGAGACTAATGGGTTACTTGGGTAGAATTCTAGGAATTTTTATTTTTGTGTGTATAGTGTATGCATTTTTCCACCGATAAAAATGAAGATGTGCAGTGCAGCAACTATAGAGCAAGCCAGGTTTAGTTTAGGATCCAATTAAACTTGACCGTGAGACTGGGAAGCAGTTGCAGTGGAGAAGAGAAGACTTTTAACTTTTAACTATTCCGTTGATGATGATCGTAGTTTCGTAGTAGTAATGATTTAGTTCAAGAAATGACTAACTATTCCCTTGACTCGCTCTTCGTTCTTCCTCCTTCAATAATGTTCAAATCTATTTATCCTCGTGGCTTTTCCTCTCTAAATGATGTCATAGTCATTCTGTCGTCTTATCTGTGAGTAAAATGAACGAGGAAAAATTCTTAAGCTGAGACTGCATTCCTTTTTAGCCCAGTCAATTTGGGCTTATAAGATTAGTTTGATGTCTGTCTGTGCGCTGTATCCGCGATAACTCAAGAACGGCTTAACGAATCTCATTCAAATCTTGTACATATACGTTTCACGTGAATACGAAGATCATATAAAATTTTGGAGTCAATCGGTTGACCCAGTAACCGGTGGGGGTCAAAAAGGTTCGATTCGAGTGTTTCTTGCCATTTTTTCGCTTCCAATTGGTCGATTTGAATACAAATGTAAAAAGTCAGTCGAATAAGCCAGTCGAATAAGAAACAAAAAGTTTCTAAGAGCGACTGTTCGTCTAGAAGATTCCGTTTCTTAATAAATAGGAAGATAGTATCGAATTTTAGAGACAATCGGTAACTGATGTGACTGGTGGGGGTCAAGCATGTGTGACCAGAGGGGGTATTTTGCTTCCAATTAGCCGATTTGAATAGTTTCGTGAAATAATTTGGATATGATTCAGGAGTACATATTAAAGTCGACTTTCTGAAGCAATCGTTCCAGTATGAGCCAGAAGGGTCTTTCTATAGATATTCTATCCGTATTAATATTTCCCATGGCAAATGGATTCAAATTGTCTGGGCTATTGAGACTGCTTGGCATAAGATTTTACTCACAGAGTGCATGAAATCGATACAGATTATTTTTTCAGTGTCACTTTACAATTGGAAGTGCGTGACAAGTCAGACCGGAAATGGGATTTAATCGTTTGTGTTTGTGATGCCCAGAAGGATAGGAGGATACTTTTGTACTTTTGTACGTAATTCTGCTGGTTTCTAGTGGAATGAGCTTTAATTTTGTTTTTTACTGAAACTTCATTTGTATTGAATTGTATGCTAAAGAAGTAGAAAATGCACAAAGTCTGGTGGGACAT
>JAQGAD010001846.1:0-16603 GCA_034696625.1 Isotomurus palustris | reverse complement strand
GCTTAAGTCCGAACATGCAGACTTTGCTGAAATCTGTTAATCAATATATCTCAGGTGTTTCACAACCAAATGATAAAATCTTTTTTGCTACTATTAACGACGTCAGCCCTTGTGAATTATAATTGATAACTTGACACATAGGTGTACTATTAGCCTTAGAAACTGAACTTAAGTCCGTTTCTAAGAAGCACCGAAAAGTTTGTTCCGAGCAGATTTCCGCAAGTATGAATCCGATCGAGTTAAAATTTTGAATCAATGTACTTCTGCACGGTTTATTGTGTCTATCAAAAGATGAGCTTGTTACGTAAACTGACATGGCCGTGCGAGGTGATTAAGCCTTTACAGTAAATTAGATGAATTTACTGAAACTGCAGTTATTCAAAAACTAATAAAGCTATGGCCCTCAATCTTGACAATGGGTTAGAAAAAGCGATTTTATTGTGTCTTTTGGAAACAGAATTCCGCTATGGTACTTAAGTCACACGTGGCGAATGCTTAAGTCGCAACATTAAGAATTGGCTGCTTGCTACTTATCAACATATCTCACGTGTTTCAAAACCAAATGCGAAGATCTTTTTTGCTACTATTAACTAAGTCTGCCTTTGTGAATTATAACTGACCACTGGACACACAAATGTATTATTAGCCTTAGAAACTGAACTTAAGTCCATTTCTATGAAGCGCTGTAAAGTTTGTTCCGAGCAGATTTCTGCGAGTATGCATCCCATCGAGTTAAAATTTTGAACCAATGTACCTCTGCATGACTTATTGTGTCTATCAAAAGATGAGCTTGCTACGTTAACTAACGAGCCCGTGAAGGGTGATTAAGTTTTAACTCAAAATTAGTTATTCTTATTTGAACTGTAATATTTTCCTTATCTAATGCAAACCGCCTTAACAAATTAGTTATTTAAGGTTCAGCCGTTGTTGCTAATAAATAAAGCCACAGCATCCCTGATTGACGTAGCAACGAGTACTTAATAAATACTTTAAAATGTATTTCTAAGCAATTTAAAAAAAATATGTGAGTTGAGCGTTTGTGTGTCTTTCAAATTCCTGGGCTTCGAGAATCTGCTTGGTGCAGGTTTAATGAAGACTACAATTGTGACTATTTGCGTCCATAAAAAACCAACAAATAAGGAATACGTTTGCTACCAAAGTAAAATAGTTTTAAAGTAATTAACCCAGTTTCATTAATACGGATTATTGCGTTTGATGTGATATGCGGTAAAAGCTAAAGCAAAATTCCCCGGAGAGCACTTTAAGCTATCCGCCTTGTAATTATCAATTAGGTTTTTTTGTACGTGTGAAGCAACTAAAAAGCAGCCCATTAATTAATTGTCACGTCCTAAATGCAGATCATCATCAGGAAAATAACCGTCGCTAATGACTTCAAGCAAAGATTTATTTTTGATTCCAGTATAAAGTGAAGAAGCAGCGTGGAGTCGAGTAGAAGTTCAGGAAACTTGAGACTTTGAGTATTTTGTTCTGCAAAAAATAATCTGAAAAATGACACATTTCGGAGGAATCTTTCGTCTGTTTCTAGTGACGCTTTTTATGCTGGTTGCTTTTGGATCAGCGGGTAATAAATTGATATAATTACTCCGTACAGCAACATTACATTTTGGTATCTTATTAAATGTAAATAAAAATTGCTAGTCGAAGGTCACCTTCGGCATGCGCATGGGGAAGTGCATAACGACAAAGCTCAAGGTGGATTCAGAGGAGCCGCACTGGAGGCCAGGATGCATGCTTGTGGATTTGGCCCTTTTCCGCCCTGCGATACCTTAACTGGACGTTATAATCCGGACAGAAGATTGTTTTAAATACGCTATCGATATTTTTGGAAACACGAGCTGACAAATCTACAGATTCTTAAACAAAACAAATTGTCCATTATCTTTATTCTATGAAATGGTCTTGAATAAAATCACTTGAATGTTGACATCATTTGTAGGCAGGGATTTTTGTGTAGCATTAAACTTCCGTTAGTAAACGATGCAGTAACATTTACCCAGTGTCCCGTCGTTATGGCATCGGCTTCTTTTATTGGAGTGGACACGAAGAGTATATTCCTGTTGATGGGCAAAGCACATGAATGCTGTTCAACCTGTTATGCCAAATGCGTTGAAATGGACTTTGCTTTTCTTAATAACCGTTACTCATGACCTTTTGAATGTTGAACCCTAATTGACTTTCGATTCGTGTAAGACAAGAAAATTAGTATAACTCATGTAGAAATTCACATAGTTTGAGATTTTGAGTATTTTGTCTTACGCAAAATAATCGGAGAAAATGGAGATACTCGAGTGTATCTTTGCTGTATATCTGCCAGCCCTTTTCATGATAGCTGCAGTTGCATTGCGGGTAATATTTTGATTCACAAAATGCTAGAATTACATTACTGCAGGTGAGGTATATGGATCTGCTTCATCTTTGGGGAGAGGGAGAGTATATACTTGGGTGCTTTTTAACACATTTTAGCAAACGTGCTGGATTGACTTTGTCTGAACTTTGTCTTTGAACTTTGTCCTATAGACATTATTGGCCTTATTATTAATCTATTTTAATATATTTGATTTTTGTGTGGGGGCATTAATTTATTACGGGGAATGAATTGGCATAGAATCGTAGTTGTCTTCAACTCCTTCGTCGTGTAAGTCAATCTCAGACGAAAGCGGTGAATTAATCCTAGCCAGCAGTGGCATAGTTTTATTTTTCAGAGAAACTGTCTTTTGTCCTTGTCGAAAAACCGAAATAAATCCGTCGCCAGGGTGCACAGTAGACAGTTTCAATCAGATTGAATCAACAGAATAGGAATATCTCCTTCCTTCAAACGAAAAATAGGATCGAACTCCCACCCTCCATAAATGTTGTACAGCTAAATGAGAAATTCGATAAAATAATAACAAATGCTTTAATAAAGTTCACATGAAAATAAACAAACAGTGACATTTTTTAACCTTAGAGTGTGAAACGTGAACGTCGAAAAACTTTTAATTTGCAGATATTTGGAGAGTTTAAGTTGTCACTTAGAGTTTGCAGTAGACATACTGGCTGGAAAGATGGATGTAATATCAAAGTGATCTCAACAGGAATATTTTAGTACAATCGATACATCTATGGCTCGCATAATAATGTTATCAATTATATTCCCCATACATCTCAAAGTGTTAAACAAAGACTTTAATTGTGACCACTCAAGTGTAAAATAAGATGTAAGGAGAAATCAAACATATGTTGGTTAAGTTATTAGAATAAAATACGTTGAATTAAATTAACCTAGTCAGATTAATCCGGTTATTAGCTTTGCTGCGATAAACACTAAATGAAAAACAAACTTCTGCAAAGATCAATTAATCGGCACGACTTTGAATTATAGATTCGGGTTTTTCCTGGGTAGAAAGAAAGTTAAAAACAGTCCATTAACTAACTGCCACGTATTATGTGCACACGATCATTAGGAAAATTCCAGGTGCTAATGACTTTAATCTCTTAATTAATTTTGGATTCAGGTTTAAAAAGGAGAAGCAGTGGGAGATCAAGTAGACATTCACCCAACTCGAGATTTGAGTGTTTTTGCCAACAGGAAATATTTCATAACATGAATCCATTCGGAGGAATCTTTCGTCTGTGTCTGCTGGCAATTTTCATGATGGCTGCTGTTGTGTCAGCAAGTAATTTATTAATACACAGTCTTCTTGCAAGAAATAAAGGTTTAATTAATATTTTAATCGTTGACTTAAATGGTTATTCGCAGGCCGCAGGACCAGGATTACTTATCCATTCTACCCAAAAGAAGTGCTAAGGAAGGCGGCTGCTGATGAATTCAGAGGAGGTGTACGTGAATCACGTGGGCTGTTTTTATGTGGGTACAACAATTATCCACCTTGCATACCTGGTCAAGAACAGCAATACTGCTGAATGTTTTTGAACCATCACGAACTATTTCAGTAACGAGAGATGATATTTTTGCAGTCTGCTGTGCAAAATAAAAATTTAATTCTGTTTTGAATTGTGTGAAATTAAAGCACATATGTATGATGAGATTATTTGCTGGCGAGATTTGTGGCGTAACATTAAACTTGTGTTTTTAATAGCACATAAATATTTAACATGCGTCATTATTGGGAAAGTTCATGGGTTTTTTAACCAACTATATCAAACGCTCGGGATTGCTTTCCTTTTTTTGGACTGAATAGCAGTCTACAAATATTTATATAAGATATCTAGTCAAACGAGATTTTTTGCGCTTATAGATTAATCTACTATGAACATCATATGAATACCTGGAAAAAATTCCGTATTCAGGGAGCACCAATGGCACCGCTGCAACCAATTTTGAAAGCACAAGTTTTAAGACAACAGAGCTTTGTAAGATTAATCCAGATTATCAACCATGTGTTGATAAACACTAAATCGAAAATGGAAATTCCCCAGATTTCAGATGACGTTTTGCCTCGTACGCATTCGAATCATCATCTTTATGCAAGCAATTAAGCAGCAGCCCATTAGTAGGTTCTCGTGTACTGAATTCACAAGATCATTACTATAAATCTTGTCTCGTAAAAACAAAATTCCCAGATAACAATAAAGTCGTACGCCATCGAATTATCACGTAGGGTTTCTTCGTACATGTAAAGTAATTAAAGTGCAGCACATTAATTGATTAAAACGTACCAAATGGAAACGATCATTTAAAAAATAATTGTTGCTAATGACTTAAAGCTCTTAATTACTTTTAATTTCGAGTATAAAAAGGTGAGAGAGCGCGAATTTGGCCGAAGTTCACACAACTGAAATTTTGAGTATTGTGTCCAACACAAAGTAATCTGAGAAAATGAAGTCATTCGGGGGAACCTTCCGTCTCTGTCTGCTGGCGATTTTCATGCTGGCTGCTGTTGTGTCTGCTGGTAATGATTAGCATAGAGGACTACTAGAGTAATTACAGGCGCAGTTGTTGTTTTCATTGTAAAGTTAAACTGTTCTGCGCAGGCCCCTTAACTCTGGGTCTCCGCTCCGCATATCCAAGAGACAACGCTCCAGTCGGACAACTTGTATCTGAACCTGCAATCAACGCATATGGTAAAATTCAAATATTTTTAACACACAATAAAGTCTTTACCAATCTCTTCATTATGGTATCATCCACACACCTAAATTAACTAACCCAGGGGAGTTGCAAAAGCTAACCAATATTTAGTCTATTATGGTAACTTCCCCTGCCAACGGTTGTAAAAAAATAATCGGCGGAAGGCCTTATTTAGCCGCAATTTCGGTAATCTGAAGAACGGTACTGCTAGCTTGCATCTAGTTAACTGATTGGATTTATCCAAATAATTAATCTTGTTTGCAAAACAATTGAACACAATTGTCTCAAACTGCGTTGCCAACGTGGAGATTGAAACAATTTGATGGATTAGTCACTGAACAAACAATTAAGATTCATCAGAATGACTGTCACGAACCGAACCCCGATGACAACGAGAGAAGTAATTGGTGCTAATGACTCTACTAATGACTAAAAGATCTTAATTAGATTTGACCTTAAGCATGAAAAGGAGAAACAGCATAGAGTGAAGTAGAAGTTTCGGCAGCTTGTGTTTTGCAGCGGTTTGTCTTGCAAAAGCCCATCTGAGAATATTACAGACTATTTTTGTGTTGGCCGCAATTGTGTTAATGGGTTATATTTTGATGCACAGTCCGTGTTTACAAATTAAACTTACATATTACAAGATAGTTATTTGTATTGAATAACGATTTATTTGTTACAGCCGAGACGCATGATAAAGGACGTGGATTCTGGTGGCGAAAATGCCGAAAAATCGACGCTACGCTGGAGGGAAAATAAAGTTCGTTTGGTGCTTACTGACTCCGTGGAATTCTTGAGTTTAAATTATACCATTCCCTTCGAAGTGGTGTGCAATAGTTAAATGTCCATTTTCAAAAGATGCCTTCTTAGTGAACGGATCGTGAAAGATAATTCATTCACATCTCCACTCACATTATTGAAACTCCTAATCAACTAAATCAAATTACCCGTATAAAAAGGCAAGTCATAAGATCTATTACATGAAATCTTTTAATTAATAAAAATAAACATTGTTCCGTGTATATATTATATTTTACTGGGGCCTTATGGAACATTTAACGATGAAGCAGTGACGTTCATATTAAATGCTTTCCCCTTACAAGTCCAGTTACCATTCCTTCTAGATAAGTAAAATCTGCAAAGTTTGCAAACTGCCACGTGAAGTCCCCAAAGAATTAACATTGCACTACGGCGGCGACATTGTCGTCAATTCGATCTCCAGGACATCCGGATCCTCCAACAATCCCATAGAGTTGAATCCATTGTCCTCTCCACCTCAGGATAACGTGAACAAAACCCACCGGACATTTAGGATATTTTTGCGAAGGAAGAAACTCCTTTTCAGCTCTTTCCTGCTACAAAACTAAACTGCCCAATGAAATTCGACGGAGTTGATTACTCCAACCAGTTATTTATGTGTGACATACAATTATTACCGATTCTCAATATCTGTAAGTGGCGATGAATGATGGGAGGACACATCGTCTGCCTGTTGCAATGTTCCCACAAGGTTAGACTGAATGCGCTTCGTTCATAAATTTTTTGTAAAGGATTTCCTCTTTCGGCGAATGTGTTCCCATTGGTGACGTGCTGAATCTTCTCAGCCGCAACTCAAAGTCATTCACGATCTCCGCACTCAGGATATCTCTTGCGTGTTGAGTAAATTTCGGAAATCTTTAAGAATCGCAAGATAATCGAGTACATTATGCTTATCCCAAAAAACAAATCATGATTCTTTACGTTTGTTCAAAATATAGATTTCAAATGCAATTTGTGGAGTTAAGGAACTGAAAGTAAAGAAATTGAAAGTAAAGGAATTGGAAAAAGGAATTGAAAGTAAAGAAATTGGAAATAAAGGAAATGAAATTAAAGGAATTGGAAATAAACGAATGGAGAGTAAAGGGCCTCAAGAAGTCCTTATCTTAGGAATTGAAACCGCAACCCTGCTAATGATCATATTTGGGAAAAACCCTGCGAAATAAACTACCCTGAATATGGACGTGACTATAAATACAAATTAAATATTTGTATACTTACTGTCACATGAGTTGCCCTCACACGATAATGAGATGATGATTTAGATGAGATCACAACAGTGGCTAGGTAGTTTAATGGTAGAACAATCGCCCGGTCAGTGAGAGGTCTGAGCTTCGATACCCAGTCGAGTCAATTATACTTTTGTGATCTCATCGTAATCTTAAAGTCACTTGTGACAATTGGTAGGGATGCGTCAAGACCCCGTATCCTTTTTAACTGCCTAAGCAGAGTGTCTCATTTCATTCAGTTTCAAGTTTCATAATAAGCAACTCATCTTTCTTTAGTTCAGTAAAAATAGGACGTGGACGTCCGTCAGTGCAGCAGGGAGGAATGCCACATGAGTTGCATCCCAAGATAATCAGATGATGATTAAGATGAGATCACAACAGTAGCTCGGTAGTTTAACGGTAGAACAATTGCCTGGTCAGTGAGAGGTCTGGGCTTCGATACCCAGTCGAGTCAATTATACTTTTGAGATCTCATCGTAATCTTAAAGTCACTTGTGACATTAGCAGTAGATTTAAACTGCGATTTTAGGAATGAAAAGTAAGGGAATGAAAAGTAAAGGAATTGAAAGTGAAGAATGAAATGTAACGGAATGGAAAGTCAAGAGGAATGGAAGTTAAGGCGGAATGAAAAGTAACGGAACAGTAAGGAAGGGAATGCAAAGTAATGCGGAATGATAAGTCAGGGAAAGTAAAGTAAAACAACTCTGGAGCAATCTTCTGATGCTTTTTCCTAGGGATTTTGTATATTCAAGCAAAATTTGAATTGGCAAACGACTGAACTGTTAATAAGTACTTATATTATTAGTTGACAAGCGGGAAATCAATGCTACAAGTAAGTATTAAATTTTACCATCACCAGGCACAGACTTGAATTTGTATTGCATATCTAGTTCCAGTAGTTACTAGTAGTCATTCCCATCTACTAAAATCAATTTCACCAATAAAAGCTAAAATATTTTGCAACTTGTACTCACACAAATAATTTTATGATAAAAATAAGTGCATTAGAAAGCATGAAAGTGCATCTGATTGTTGTTTTCTCGATTCCATAATAAAGCTCTAACATCTCAACCAATCAAACTTCTTTCATACTCTTTGTCCTAAATAGACAGAAAGCATATAAGTAAAGTTAAGCCCCAATTTTTCGAAACATCTTCACCAGTAACTTGGAGTATGAATCGAACTCGTCATCTTCGTTACGGAGTATTCCATAAGTCCCGAGTTAAACCTTTTCACTTTTCGTATCAAAATTTAAAAACACTTCAAACTTAAATAATACAGAACCACCATATACTTAAGAAAAATACTGTCTCAAATCAAGTTTTACACCGTTGAATTGTGAATGAGACCTGTTTTGGGGCTGCTCTTTGGAACGGTTTACCAAGTTGTCATTTTTTTAGTAGTTTCACTTGACGCCTCTTGAATCTCCTATTCTGTTAAAGTCGACCCTGCAGAAGTTGCCGGCTCAGTGTCCTCGTCATCTGTTTTGTCCTGAGCTAAGTTCGTTAAGGTCCTATTGACAAATAATGTTTCGCATGTTCCTTAAGTTAACAACTATAGTACGTAGTAAAGCCTATATACCTTTCGTCAGGGTCAAGGGGTCAACTGTGTCCTTGAGGAACTTCATGGACTCCTAATGACGAAAAAATGGCTTATTAGTCGCTGCTGAACCGCTGGGGGATTTAATCTTCTTCACCCACTTCAAAAACTGGCTACTTAATATGACCAATATCTTCTGAACTTCAGGAACTATCATATATTTCATAATAGACAAAACTAATTGTAAAAAATCTCGACCTGCATAAATATTATTACCCGTCATTTCAAAATTAGATGAGATTTCATTCCAAGCACTCGATCTCCTGATTTCGTCTTTGAAGAGAGGGAAAACTTTCGACTTGAGAAAAAGCTCCAAGGGATCTCTTACATTATCGATAAGTTTAGCCTCGATCTAAGACTTTTGTTCCATGTTGAAAAAATGCCGAAATATCTTTCCAAATAATGCGAACGGTTAATTTGAATGTATTTTAATCATGAAGAAACAAAAAGCTTGCAAAGAAAAGCGAAAAACTGCCTATATTTTACAAGAAAATGATTTAATCTGAAGAACGGCGCTGCTAGCTTGCATCTAGTTACCTGATTGGATTTATCCAGATAATTAATCTTGTCGGCAAAACATTTGAACCCAATGTCTCAAACTGCGTTGCCAACGTGGAGATGAAAACAGACTGATGGATTAGTCACTGAACAAACAATTAAGATTCATCAGAATGACTGTCACGAACCGAACCTTGATCACAACGAGTGAAGTAATTGGTGCTAATGACTCTACTAATGACTAAAAGATCTTAATTAGATTTGACCTTAAGCATGAAAAGGAGAAACAGCATAGAGTGAAGTAGTAGTTTCGGCAGCTTGTGTTTTGCAGCAGTTTGTCTTGCAAAAGCCCATCTGAGAATATGAAGTCAGTCGCGGTCATCCTTCGTATGTGTTTACTGGCGGTTTTTGTGTTGGCTGTAATTGTGTTAATGAGTTATATTTTAATGCACAGTACGTTTTTACAAGCGGAAGTTACATATTACAAAATATTTATTTAGTAATGAATAACGATTTACTTTTTACAGCAGAGACGCATGATGAAGGACGCGAACTCTGGTGGCGACTATGCCGAAAAACCAACGCTACGCTGGAGGGAAAATAAAGTTCGTTTGGTGCTTGCTACTTACTGATTCCGTGGAATTCTTGAGTTTAAATTTAGTTTTTACTGCCCAAACATAATCTGTGTTATGATTTTAATCGACTATTATTATTATTTTATTATTATTTATTCGGTAGCCACAGCCCAATCAATACATAGTTTTTACATTGAAATCAGTTATGGTTTTATTTTTAACGTTTATTCATTTAAAATCATTCAAATTCTTACATTTACTCAATCTTAGCTCATGATTTTAACCGACTAAATGTTGTTTGAAGTAAAAATGCGCTGCACCCCAAAGCCCCTCGTTTTGTTGGGAAACGCTGACCATTTCCATATTCTAGTCAGAATAATAATCAGTTTTGTAATCGGCTAATAATACACATGCATTCCAGATTTACAATGGAACATCTTCAGTGAATTAAGCCCGATTTGGTCCAAAATTTTTTTAATGATCGTCTGTGGTCCAAACTCAAGGAAAGTACTTTTGATCATTTTCTTAAATGCTGAGTTTTAAGGAAGATACAGCCAGGGGAAAAAAGTTGTGAAAGTAGGTGAAAACGCCGTTTGTGCTTTCTCCTATGTTAGCCAATCGTACATTTCCCATACCTCTCAATGTTAACATTAACATTGAGAGGTATGAGGAAAGTACTATGCGAAAGCAATGTAACCGTTTTCGGCATTGGATTCAGTCATTGTTGGAGTAGGTAGTTATATTCATATTGTGTTAAAGCGTGTTAAAGCGGACTTCAAGTCCACCTACAGTGTTACAGGATGAAGGTAGGAATGTCTTAATTCAGCAAAAAATATTTCCAGGAATTATTCTATTTTCAAAGTACTTTATTCAGTCAATAAATATGCTTAGGACAACAAAACGGAAAAATGCCTACTTTCGATTAAAGATAATAATTTACTCGATGTTTTTCGTTGCCCACTAATCATAGTTCATTGAAAATCACAATAGAATATAACATGTAAGTAATAAAATATTATACTAGTTTTGATTTAAAATACTGTCTTTGAGATAATTCGGGATTTATTAATACTGTATTAAGCCCTTACAATAAGTTTCAGTGTGTTACGTAAAATTGATATTTATTCTTTATTCAAACCAGAGTGAATAGAGTTCTTGTGAATTTAGTTGGAGTTGCAACATAAATAAGGAGTAGCTATAAGAAGGACTGTCTTGGAATTGAATATCATTTTATTAGAAACTCTTCATGAACAATGTTTGGTTTTACAGACATTATTTTTGTATGGTTATGATTGAGGCATACAATATTACATTTACTTTTCGAAATTTCTGATTTACACTACCAATGAATATATTTGTGCTGGCTGATATAAGCACACATTCATCTATGGCTACTAACAATGTCTCCTTCATGTCTCTCTTCAGCTTTAGTTATACACTAATTTTTACATGTGAATTAAAAACCTACGTCCAGCTTGTAAGTGCTGGTAAAATTGTATCTTCTAGTACTTAATTAATGATGCTTTGGCATTTTTTATGATAACAAATTAAATTAAGTTTCTATTCTACATGATACACAATTTTTTACATATTGAAAATCTTGTTTAGAAACTACATTCAACAGACTTTGAAACTAAAACATTTACTTTTCTTCGGGTAAAGCGGCATGCTAACAATTAATTATTTCTTAATGGTCCACATTGAGAGTTGTAAAGTTTTCAAAATTTAAAATCGCAGCCATCAATTGTTTGAATTGGAGTAATAGACATTATTCTTTTTGTTCTATGAAAGATAGAGATCTGTCGTTAAGTCCTGATTGTCAAAATTCAAAATAGTTCGCATTTATAAATGCGTAGAAGTCTTAGGAGAGCACAATGGGGGAACAATCAATTTTGTATAGATTTCCCAAAGACTGTGAATACTACAAGAATTTCGAAATTACGGCCCGGAAATGCAACCACCACCTGACTCCTGTTCCATTTTGATCTCCTGAATAAACGCCCACACAAGCCATAAGCAGTATCCTTGGAAAATTAACCCCACAAAAGTTCCAATCACTGTCGACGATCCGAAAAACATTTGTAGAATCATACAAATCATCCCCAAGATTGCAAAGATGAGCCAAATCTGGCAGCTTCTTATATTTTTCTACACAAGAAAGTATGAAGACATTAAAAAGTACTTAAAAGTGCCTTTTTTCTTTTAATTAATTCTAAACTTACTGTCTTAGCTCCTTTGTAAAGTATGCAAGACAGTCCAATTGAGACTCCGGCAAAAAATACCAGGAATAATGCAATAACAATGACGACTGTTTCTGAAATTCAGAATAAACCAAAACTAATCCCATGTTTCTTAAAAACTGCAATCAGGTAAAATATAAATATTTACTTGCAGTGTCAGCGCCACTTCGTTCCCCGGAGTCTGCTTTCACGCCTACAGCCAGCATCATAAGTCCCATAAGTAATATCAAACTACCACCCGCCTAAAACAGAATTAAATTAATTATAAGAATTGTATTGATTAATTAGAACAACCTTTTGACATCAATCCCCAATGCCAAAGAATCGATTTCTACTAATCGTAATGTGAATGAATTTGCAATAGTAGTTTGTTAATTATTGTGTCTCCTACCATGTTAAGAATAGCCACAACCATTGTTCCTGTCTGGAGGGGAAACTTGTTGCACAACGGATGTGGAGTCATGATGGAAAGATTTGAGATCTGAAGATGCGGAATGAATGTTTAATTGTAGTGGATATGTTTATTGTTTGAATTCAGAGAGTAAATAGGTTGGATATTTTGTTGTTGCAAAAACAGTTTTGGGTGTGGAGGAAGCCTTGCAAATTGAGATGAAGAGATGAGTCTAAGTCTCCGGGTATCGATCGGTGCGGGTGCAACTGGTTGCCTCGTCTGCTCTCGGTATTCAATTCGTGCTTTCATTGTACACGCAATAAAATCTCGTCCAGCATTTTACATGACAAGGGAATCGCTCTTACCACAAAAATCTTACCTTGTTACATCTTTCCTTTCTACGCATTAATTACTACACGGCTGAAATGAACTTTTACCCAATGCACCGCTGGAATTTATAATTTATTTATATTTATGTGGAGCATTAATTCATCATTTATTTCAACAATAATTTTACAAAACTACTTTAGGAAACTGCAAGACCGAAATGATTCACTCTTTCGATGAGTATTAATACGTAGATAATTATTTTTACCATTACAGATTTTGTGTATTGCAAACAGACAGTTGGTCCATTACGGTTGTATGCAATCCCACAATGGAAGAAGTTACTAATTGTCGTTAACTTAATTTGTACCCACTTATTTGTGGGTCTGTGCAGGGAGAAGCTTATCTTTTGTTTGTTGTGAGGGGCAAGCGCGAACGCTGAACCCCATGGAAAAAATTGTACGCCCGAGTTATCCACGTTTGGGATAATCGCAGGAGTCAACTGTGCCGAAGTGCAATGGACAGTCTCATCCTGGGAGAAGTGCCTTCGTGGTCACACTGTCTCCTACGCCAGGTAAGTGCCACTCCACTCTCTCCTCACACCCACCGACCACACATCTCCCAATCTCATCAACTTACTCCCACACGTACATCCATCTTCTGCACTTATCATTTCACCAAATTAAATAAATCAAGACTTATTACATAGCTACACGTGTTCTTGTCAATCCCGTGCATTTCGAAACACTTACGATGGGCATGTAAACTACTGGAGCGTGTATTAGTTGGAATTCTGTTTTGGACAGAAATTTGAGGATAGCGGTGTACTTTGTTGGATAAGGGGGAAATTGAGAAAGTCTTTGTGTCGCTCGTGTTGGTGTGAGATTTCAGCTATAAATTTGCACACGTCCTTAAAGATTTTTTAATTTCCTTCTAAAAAGGTACGATGGTAGCACAATTCAGAAGCACATTCTCTATGCAATCAAAAGTATTCAAGTCCGGAGTTGGCTGTACTTATGGTAGTTAGTAGCTTCATTTTATTCACCTTAATTGTAGAGTAACAAGATTTACACGATGGCATTTGTATCATCAAATAACTCGGAATCCGTTACAGAATCTTTTTTTATATAAATAAAATGCACATTTCTGACGTCCATTTGGCATCGCAAGATTTAAAAAAAACGTTACAGTTGAGCTCATTTTCCAATAAGAACACTGTATGCATTTTTTAGTAAAACAATGAATTAATCAAATCAAAATAAAATAGTACATGATTGATGGATTATGTTTGAGCTCATGAGTAATACAAGTGTGTTTTTGAGAAATACACGTACATTCCACCTTGCTAGATGATTTTGATGAAATTATTTTGCAATACCTTACAATAAATCTAATGAAGTGTGAAAAGCACGGAAGCTAATTAATTTTCTCTAATCTCTTAGCTAACATCAGCATCTTTCATAGTTGAACTTGAATGCCCAATTTGACCTCCCAAAAAGCCCTTTACTATCACTTAAAAGTAATTGAAACGTCGTAGTTGATGGAACTTTTTTCACCTAGAAATTATTCTGTTATTAATTATATTTTTTATCTGATACCACCCCTCAACATACATATCATGTTTATAGTTTTTAATTAATTAATATGTTTGCTAAAGTTCTACCACCTGGGTACTTTCTGACTGTTCTTGCTCCCAGGTTTTCAAAGGTTCATTATTAAACCCTGTATTACAGTGCAATATTAATTTATATTCAACATATTTCATTAAGAGGTTGTGCTTGTAATATATTTTTTATATTTGTAATAGTTTTTTTAGAAAGAAGCTATTGTTTCTGATTGTACCTCATTAGCAATTATATGATTTTACAGTTTCAAATTCCAGTCTTAATAAGTTCCAACTAATTGTAAGTTTCCACACATGTGTAAAGCGTTTTGAGTTTTTCTAATTGGAAGATATGGACAGTTACGAAGAGAAAGAATTCCTTGTGGTGCCGAAGCTTATTTCTCGTGTTGTACCATTACTCTTAACACTACAAAGATACCCGCAATTGTGAGATTACGGTTCACATTCGGCAGTTACGACTTCACTTCCTGACTCCTTTTCCACTTTAGTTTCTTGAATGAATGCCCAAACAATCCACAAACAGTATCCTTCAAAGATTAACCCAATCAACTTTGCAGCAAGTGATGATGGATCTCCTGGGATTTGAAAAATTGACCCAATGATCCCCATAATTGCAATTATCAGCCAAACTTGGCACTTCATTGTGTTTCTCTAGATAGGAAATAATAAAGTCATTCAAAAACACATTGACATTTTTTATGTATCCTACGAAACTTTATCTTTTGACTTACCGTTTTGGCTCCACTGTAAAGCATGTAAGAAAAGAGTACTGAAAAAATGCCCATAAACATCAGGACGATCGCCACAATAATGAGGAAAGTTTCTGCAATTAATTACACTTACTAATTGAACTTACGAATTACAAACTTAATTTGAAAAGTGACCAATATTTACTTGCTTCTGAGGAATCGATTTCTTGCGATGTATCCGTTTCCACTTGCATGCCTAAGAACAGCAAGATAAATCCCAAAAGCAGAATCGCAAGACTTCCCACCTGAAACAGTCCAATATTTTATTCATCGTCCAAATTGACAATATGCAATAATGCAATTAGTCCTTTATGCTAACTCATATATGCATGGCCTACCTCTATCATAAATTGAATTAATTAATTTTAGAAATAGAAATGTGTTTGCTCTTACAAAATTTAAAGTGGCCACAGCCATTGTTCCTGATTGAAGAGAAAACTTGTTGCATAGTGGATGAATGGCCATGATTGTAATTGCTTTGCCTTATGAAGAGAAGGAATCAACAAAGTGTTGTATGAAATATTGGACTGGTTGGGAGCAGAAACAATTGACTGAATTATTGCTTTTCGAAATACATAAAATAGGTTTTGGTGTGGGAAGAAGCCGTTTCAATTTGAGAACGAAAAGATTGATACTCAGTCTCCGGGTATCGATCTGCCCGAGTGCATCTTGTGGCCTCGTTTTACTCGGACTGGAATTCGGAGTTGAGTAGGTGGTAGGTAAGTGTGCAAAACCATTCTATCCAGGATGGGACATGAATGACCAGACAAATACTTCAACTCAGATTTTTTTATTACCATTCTTTTCACCCACGTAATTTGCACTGCTGTGCTTTCGTAAGGCTTGTGATGTGATTTATGCGTCTCACTCGCGAGAGTTGAAAACTAAATCCATTCACAAAGCTGAAATGCCGATTTTATATTCACAAGTTCAGCAAATATGTTTACTTTAAATCAATTGGTGAAATTAAGTAATTTTAAACTAGAGATTGACTACAAAGCAGGTAGTTTTAGCTTTAGCAGATAAGAATGTTTGCGTGACAGACAACCTATTAATTATATGACAAAGGGAGATTCGGTATCAATTAAGGATGACCAGTCAGGATTTATAAACAATGTCTTCATTCTGCGTTCTTTGTCATTAAAGTTTCTTGCTAGTTGCATTGTGTAGCCGTCTAGTTGCTTCTAGAAATGTAACTGAATTCATGAAAGGTAGCAAATTTAACCAGAATCTTTAGCGTACAAGCTCTATTAGAAATATTTACCTTCAATAGTTGATAAATAATAAATGCCTTACGCAAAGTGTAATTATTTATCTGAACCTTCTTTTGTTACATCCATTCACCATTTGTACTAGAAGTCGTTAGTTGTTACAGCCTCCAAGAAATTCTAGTACGTTTTCGCTAATCAATCGAGATATATCAAAACCAAAGAAACAGAATAAGGCTGTGAGCATCGTCAATA
>JAQGAD010001845.1:0-16610 GCA_034696625.1 Isotomurus palustris | reverse complement strand
CTGTCTGTTAAAGAAACTCAATGCATGCATGGTGATGGTGGAAAGGGGATTTTTTATGACTATTTCATCTTTTAAAAGATAAGAGATTCTGAAGAAGAATGACTTTGCAGACGGCTTGTGACATACGACAGCCTATACACGTTTAATTTTGAAACCCTTTGCTTAATCATCATTCAGCTATTGTCTTAGGAGAACTTAGGAGTCCTCGTCTTCTTCCTTCTTCTTCATATCTTCATCATACCTCAACAAATAACAATGAATAAGACATTACAGATCGCAATATCTGCGCATCGTTGATATGCATACCATGTGTCTTCATTTGTCATTTTACAATCAGAAAACGATGACAATTACGGAATATTTCTGTGGAACGCCTTATGTGATTGCTATTGTCTGTTCGCATGGCCGGGCAACTTTGTGTGCGTATGGACAAAAGCACTCTCCCCAAGAAAATGTGCTAAGGAATGGCGAAGTTGAAGAAACACGACGAGCTAATTCTTGTGCTCTTCTGATTAGCTTTATTAATGCCCAAGTTGGGTTGAAACAAAGGTCGTGGGAGACTCGGAGAGTTATTATTGAAGCCTCATTGTACAGAAGACCCGACTCTCTCACATAAGAATGAATCTCTCTCCTGATCTTATCATTAAGAAAAGTTACATCCTCCTGGCATAAGTTCTTATTATATTTTATTGTCTTACATTCTCATTCTTTCATGGAAAGAAATGGAAGGAGATAAAAGCCGAACACAATGGTGGGATTGTTTCACAAGAGGATGAATGGTGTGGTCGTGTCTTTATGATCTTTTATGGTCTCATATTATCACATTAGGATGAGGATGGTTATATAATAATGATTCAATCCGCCATCCACAGCTAACAACCACAGTCAACACGCAGCAGTGTCGAACAGATTTGTAGATGTTGGATGTGTGTAGAAACATGCGATGAGTTCATTCGCAAAAGCATGGAAATAAAAGCACATACATCCTCGCACGTACACAAGCCTCAATTAATATTCACTTTACTTTACAAGTTTAGAGAATTCTACTTTTCCGCATGGAATTTATAGCAAAGGGAAGCAAAAGTAAATTTTAATAAATTTATCATACGGGTTGCAATTAATATTAAAACTTACTTTCATGATCGTAGCTTGTAGCTAAAGTCGGGAAAGCCATGTTCTCTGTGGATCCTATGAATGTCTTCAACTGTTTTCCTTCAGGTTCTTCTCCTTTAAAGGGAACGAGAGAGGCACTAGACGAGCACTTGTGCACTTATCCCTTCCAACTCCAACCTTCCCCGAATACTTTTCTATGCGTAGGAGGACGATTTTCAGAATCAATTATCTCGTCCAAACACCTTCGAGGACTTTTGTTCTTCGTATCCTGTGCCCTCAAATGCAAATCAAATCATTTTATTCTCCCTTTGCTTACTTTAAATCTAAAATTCCTTCCAGACAAAATGTCAAATTAGATCACAAATCACTTCCTATTTCATAACAACCGTTGAATGTTCCCTTGCAGTTTGGGTAAACCTGGAGAGTCAAAAGTATACAATTGTTGTGTGTGGTGATGTGTGAAATTCAGTTCTTTCACTTTTCTCCCCTTTTCCTGTGGTTATTATGACTTCCCTAGCGTGTCCAAGTCACTAGTGACTAGTGTACTTTTAGAAGTTGATATGTTGTGCAACAACCAAAACTGTCTACTCTGAGATGTTTTCCTGTTCAATTCCTTAAGACACCTCTTAGACCTCTTGGAGAGAACCGTTTCTTTCTTCCCTCACGAAAGAAAAGTGATGAAATCCGTACTTAGCCACAGTAGAAGTTTACCTCAACTCTGAGAAATGGCGGAAGTGTAAGAAAGTGAAGTAGATAGAACTCATAGAACGGGTATAGTCTGTCTGTGTGTGTGTGCGTCCAGCAAAGATCTTGAGGGGAACCCTTGAGGAAGGAAACCTCAGCCAAGGAGCAAATTAGCCTTGTTTCCGTTGTTAGCAAACTTTAAAACTCTTCTAGAGTTCTACCGCTCGAGAAATGTTTTGTTCATGCCTGTGGTTTTTTGCACATTAAAACCAAAAAAGGCCACCAACTACCAACAGCCCGAACTATCTAAACCACCACCTCCAAGTCCAGTAGAGTTTATACACGACTCTATCTCTGTACCTTGTGCAAAGTTATGGAGAAAAGGTAACTTCACAACAGAATCCAATGGTTTCACGTTTCCACACACAAATTCCAGATTGCATGTGCTTGTGCTTGTGGCTGTGTTGGTGGAAATTATGGTCTTCTTTTACATGTGAGACTGTTCTATTACAACTTTTACATTGTACACAAGTACACACACTAAAGTAAAGCAAGGAGCCAGGAGGGCAGCAGATGAAGTAGAAGTGGTGTACTGGGTGAGACTCATCTTCTTGCACACAATCGCACACAGTGTCTCCTCCAATTCTGCTGTACGGGTTTCCTCTCCACCTTTTTTCTTCTCTCTTCTTCTTCTTCTTCACTTACCAAAGCAATCTGGTCGTCTTACAACATCTTATGGACTGTGTCCGATTCGTGTTGTTTATACTGAATGAATCAGACAGATGAGGACCGACTCCAGTTGCTCTTAAAGAATATTATATGTGAATGAAATGAAGTTCAACTTCCTCCTACTTTCTATTTCATCTCCAGTCAGTTTTACTTTGTTGTATGTACTTTCAACTGGGAGAGGAGATAGAGAGGAGCACATGAAGAATATTTCTACGTATGGTTGTGTAGCGTAGGTTGTTGTATATGTTGAGTATCGCACTAAGTAAGCTAATGCCTAATGTCTCCTCACGTACGGAAGGGAAAACCGTATGGTCTTTTTGGTAAAGAGACTCCTTCTTCTTATTACTTTTCAGAGGAGAGTCAGTGGAAGTAGGTTTGGTGGCGAGGTTCGCCGCTTCTTCTTGTTCCATCCTTTCATTTCATATTATTAGTTGAGCAGTATGTTGGATGACTACACTTTCGCACACACAACAACAAGATGAAGAAGGGTTAAAGGCGATATTGTAGACCTTTTCTCCCCTTTCGAAAAGTAAATAGCAAATAAATCTTTCCGATTTGAGTTGAGAATTCACGTACCAGTCTGGCCAAAGAATGGTATGGTTCAGTTGGTTAAATTTCTGTCTTCTCTCTTGGATACTATGCTTCTTACTTATTCTTGACTTGTAAGATGAACGTGTCTTGTTGTTTCTTACAACCCCGTGTGGATGAATGGATGAATATTGTCCCGTGAGTGGGTCTCTCTCTCTCTCTCTCTAAAGTTCAACGGGAGTTGAGGAAGATATTGTTAATATTACAATAGCAAACTTTTGGACGAGTCAGTTTAGTGGAAGTCCAAATGGTAGTGGCACTCTCAGTTCCATATATATATATGTGTGTATATATTATTATTGCGAGTATTTCTCATTGCTCCCACTTGAACTAAAGAGAATAGTTGTTGCATAAATATACAAAATATAAATATATACTTATTATACCCAGTGACGACAAAGAGTGAAGTAGAAGTTGGGTAGAATGTGTAGGAAGGATAGAGCAAGTGTATTTTATTAACCATCTCACAAACGAAGGAAACTACAAGAATGGTTTATTAGCATTCTTAAAATTCACCATTAACATTCTGCTGGTAGAGAGACTTTATAAAATGCCAAGAGGTCTCCTCCACTCTCTCTGACTCTTTCTTTACTTCTTTGTAATTGTTTGTTTAGTTGGCTTTAAAGATCTATCTGCAAAGAGAAATGGTTGTCATTTTACATTTTAATTGGAAAAGTAACTCTTTCTCTTTCCTCTTTAAATAGTCTTCGTCGGCCTATTCTACACACACTTCGTTAATGTTTGCTCAGCTTCATTATTGTTGTACTCTCTTCGTTCACTGCTACAGTTAATTAAATGCACCACTTCCTCACTCTTCTTCACCTTTGTGCACTTGTGTATGGTATGTGTGTTTGTGCACGTGAAATAATGTACGTACTATTTACTATAGCCTATATTTATTGTATACTTGCTCTCACCAATAATTCTAGTTCAGTAGAACCAACTCCTTTGAAGTAAAATCCTTTGATTTATTTTATATTAACATCCCGAAATACTGTATTTTGGCCAAACAGAAATAACAGGATTAAAAAAGATATTGATTATACGTCGCCCTCAGATTCCATCAATTCGTCTAGAAGTACCACAACAAAATATTTCTTTGTACTTTGTATTCATTGTAAGTGTGTAGTGTGTTTCCTATTCATATGATTCCGAGTAAAGCAATAATAACGTAATACTCCACAATACTCCACATGGAGAGGTCCCATCCACTACAATAAGTTGTGTATATGTTGTTACATAAAATATTCATTGAACTCATGACAGATGATAAAGGAGAGGCGAGGAGAACAATACATCACATGAGTATCCGTCTCAACGAAAAACAAAGTATAAAAAAGTATGTCAGTCTCTAGAAGAAGAAGCACTTACCCAAATCAAACCATTATTGTTTGTTCCCAGAAGAAGAGAAAGCCGCCTGGTATAGTTTCATTCAATGGTGAACTTCTTATCAAATGAATGAGTACTAAATGGTTTCTCCCTTATGTATTTTGACCCGTATGAACAACACTGGAGGTCTATGTGTGTAAAAGTTAGACCACAGGACACACACAGAAAAGACAGAGAAGCAGGTGGTGGGTGAAAGTGTACTATCTCCGAATTGTGTGGAAGCAATCAAACTCAGCCTCTGAAATCTGTGAGAGCGGTCAGTATAATGTCAGTCTTTTTTCTTTCCCAAAGCGGAAATCTTTCTTTCAGATGCTTTCACATGGACCGCACGTTCTATTGTGTGAATGTGCCCGTATATACTTCAACACTCACTAACTTTAGGGAAACTATTCTCTAGTCCCAGTTTCCAAATCAGTATGCAGCTATCTCGTTCCTTTGTCCGGTGCTTTCTCTGCAGTAACCGAATATACCTAAAGCACCCCACACTTTCCCGTAGTGGTCTACTTGGACTTAGAGTATCAACAAACAAACGAGATGAAACCGATGAGACTCATTCTTCAAGTCCCAATACCTTCCTGTGTATTAACTAAGCGTAAGTACCGGTGTATTAAGCAATAGATTCACTTTGTAGAAAGTATACAACTATGCTAGACTAACCAGGGACGAGAGATCCACATCCACAGAGTGGTAACTGGTAACAAAAGTCTTTCCCAGTCATCACTCTCTCACTCTCTCTCTCTCTCTTCTATACACTTATACCATGAGAATGAGATTGACCAAAGAGAAAACTCCGAGAGAGTCTTCTTCAGGAATTCCTTGAGGAGAAGCCACTTAGTGGAACCTCGTGAATGAAAAGTCTCTCACTCCCTCTCCTTGTGTTTGTGTGTATAAGAAACGTCTTGGTTTACTTATTTTCACCACACACAGTTACTAATACTAATGCAATCCTCCTCTCTTCTACTTGTTCCTCCAGATATTGTAGACTGCCACTGTTATCTGTGTAACTTTACTTCTCACGTGTCAAATCAAGTGTTGTGCTAACTTGCAAAGTACAGCGGAAGAGTGCAGTCGTTAGTGCGACTCACTAAGTAAGTTAAGACAAGGGAAAGCACTTGATAATAGGTCGAGATAACGGGGAAGACTGGGCTCCCTCGGAGGAGGCGTGAGAAAAAGGACGTGTCTCACACAAATTCACATACATTCATACGTAAAAAGAACAACACTCCACTCACTACACTACGAACACGAGAACCACTGAAAAGAGGAATACACAAAAAGGAAGACGTTCAATATTTCGTATTATCTAAAGTTATGTCGTGATAATAATATGATGGGGATGGATGTGTTCTGTGTACACTACTATGTACTACGCGATGAAAGTGTAGTTGGAGAAGTTGTAAGACGTACGATTGTGCGAGAAGAATGGAAAGATGATGATGGAAGAATGTATAAGAAGACGAGGTTCTTGAGAGATTGGATTGGCACGAGCAGGAGCCCAAAAGTAGTGTTGGTCCGTGTAAGAAAGCAAGGAGTAAAATGCAGAGAGAAAAAATTTCGAATTGAGTTTAGCTTATTTCTCTTGATAGCTGGGAAAGATGGGGCTTTCTCCACAAGCACTTTTCTATATGACATGCTGTTGCTGCTCCGTCTAAACGGATCTGGTGGGCTGATGATGATGATTTCTCCACTACCACCAAAGACTACACCACCACACTTTCTCATGACACACAACTCACACAGACTCGATCGCGTTTGTTCCCACAGCGAAAGACTTTCTCCAGTGAGGAGGGTGACTCAGTAGGAGTTGAATAGGAACCCTGGAGGAGTGTGCCATGGAGCTCCAAAGGTAATGTTACGTAGAGGAGACACACAGACAAGTAAGTAAGGTTGTAATAAGAGATTGCCTCTTCCAACTTCACTCTTTCATATCCACGAGGAGAAAGAGACACGGAGAAATCCTACCTGCAATTGCTGAGAGCAAGACTCTTCAAATGACAAGTTACCCGGGTAGTTGTGCCCAACAGAGAGAAAGTGTAGAGAGTAGTCAGAATAGAAGCAATGGGAATAAGTAGCAGTAACTGTAAGCAAGTAGAAGGGAGACTTCCTTTAGAACTATGTACAATACGAGAGGCACAAGAAGAAGAAGAGTATCTCGCTCTCCTCCAATTCCCCATAACAATGACACCCAGTCACCATTAAATGGCAGGTTGGTAGGATTGGTAGGCACACACGAAACGCACAGGAAGGCTCAAGGAAGGTAGGATTTCGGATTGAGTTGGCGACGGTGGTGGTGGTGGAGAAAGTTGAGAAGGTCTTTTTCCTGATAAACGGTGCCTTTAGTTGATTTCTTCCTTTTAGAGACGATGGAGGAAGGGACTTCTACTCCTGACTCCTGAATGCTTTTCCCCCAAAGTTGGAAGTTAAAAACCAAAGTCCTTCTTATGTCTCCTATTTTCTTTCCCTTTAACGATTTCAATTCTCGCAGTTCCACTTCCTCCTCCTCCTCTCGTCGTACTTTCATAAGAGACTCCTGAAAAGTTGTTTTAAAAGACTTACTTTCTTTTGGTGAAAGAGGTGAGAAAGAAGTTCGTATAAGTAGTTACTACACGTACACATTCATGTCAGACTTGACACTAGAGCTGTGTTATATAAGTGAAACTGGGCCTGCCTTCCAAATCATTTTCTTATAGGTGTATAAGTGTAGGCATACAAGTACCAAATGGGAATCGCGCTTTGTGTGAGGAACAAATGTTATATATGAACATAAGTGAGCTACTTGAGAAAGCAACTTATTCCAATTCCGATCCTCTTTACTATAATAGCACTTCACAACTCCTGCAACTAATACTGATTTGCTTCTTTACAAATCTTCATTGAGCTTTGAGCCTAGAGACTGGAGAGCAAAAGTGAGGGGAGATGTTACAGTCTCTCCTGTTTTCTATGTGTGAGTGTGTGTGTGGAACACAAACATGGCATGAGTTTGCGATGAATTGGATCTTTTTGTTCGTCACTTTCTCTTTCTCCCAGCTATTAGGAGTATTATTGCCTTTTGCATTAGCCTCAGCCTCAGCTAACCGTGGGGAAATATCGAATTCTTCTCAGATTTCTGGGAATATCATTTTCCGCTAGTTTCCAACACCTTCGCTGAATAAAGTCCACCAACTACGAGAGTTCTTTGATTTACATAGTTTATTCTTTCTCTCGTGGCTGCTTTAACTATCCTCTCTCTCTCTCTCTCCTCTTCTTCCTCCCACTTCTCTTAATGTGTCAGTCAAGTGGGAAACTAAAAACCATCCAGGGAATTCCACGAACTACTAAGAAATCATAGTTAGACAAGATGAGTCTTCTCATTTCCATTTACCGCTGGGAATCCTTAGGCATTAGGAACTTCATCGTCTTCCACGAAAGTTGCCAAGTTAAACCTGTTTTAATAAGGCATAAGAGGAGGAGAGTACTTTTACACACCTTAGAAGACTTATTATTTCCCTATATGCTCTGCCACCTCGTACGAGACCTTGTCTGTCTAATTAATTAATAACGAAAGTTACCCTGAGACATGGAAAACAAGGAGTTGCCGTCCAAAAATGGTTAAAGTCGAAAGTAGCCTAGTTGAAATTTAAAGCACACCAGTGCTGTTTGTTAAGTAAGCTCACATTTGCTTGGTGCTTTGACTTAAGCATTATTTGAATCATTACCGAAACTCTCCTTCTTATTACAGACTTGCGAGTAACTCTCATTAATTACTTCTTGGGTTTCATTTTACTTTCCACTTGGGAGTTTGATTTACTTCAGCCTGGTGAGCACTCGGTGAATTCGTGAATTATTGGGTCAAGTACTTTTGCTTCTTGCAAAAATATACAGACTACAGAGAGGCTGCCACTTACGAAGACTGCTGCTTCAGATTGAAATGACTTCTCCCTTGTGGACTGGGAGAAACACTCGCTTCATCTACTCTCATGTTATTAGCTGTATGTTGTAATAATAAAGAAGGAAGTGGAAGGAGTGCAGCCGATGAACATTAAGCTGTAGGAACTCTTGTGGACTCCTATTTGCCATTAGTACTACACCACCTGAACAAACTACCCGTTCTGTCTGACAACCGACAGTAATTGATTCTGTGAGCAATATCAACGGTAATTGACAGAAGAATCATTCCGCCCTTCTCATCTCATTAGAGAGGGCCAAAATTGCTCTTGAATGGACTCCTTCTTCGCTCAGTCCATCCACCATACATGCTTACAGCCTTGCTCTTCACTTTCCACTCCAAGAGACTCTCCCAGGTCTTCTGCATCTCTCTCTGCCTTCCTATGAGATGCGATTTGAGGTTACACACACATTACTTCAATATTCTATGTACTCATTATAAGTGTAACCCACACCAGAGGACCCAGCATGCAAACTCCAAGTGATGTGTCTCTAATGTCTGAAAAGTATGACTAAAGTATGAGGAGAGCAGCATTTCTGATGAAGTGAAATGCAATAACGGCAATAAGTATAACGAGTCACGAAGGGTAAAATATCATACGGAAATTCTAGAAGTCTCGTTGGAAGTTCTTGTAGGACTTGTTCTCGAAGTCGAGAGTCTGATGATTTTTTCAATAAATGCAAATGAGTAAGATGTAAAATGTCAGTAGAATGAGAGACACTGAGTCTTCTAAATCTACACACTTCTCGCAAGACTTCCCCAGACGCAGAAAGAATAACATTATTACCTAAACCTTATTTAGTTACAGTCTTTCCACGCTGTTTGAAATAACAAGAAATTTGAAAGTCATTTTTGTGAGGAGAGTAAACAAACTGGGTGATGGATCAAGATCAAGTCAAGTAGTTTTTGAGTTGGAGGGAGCAAGCAGAGAAAGGCAAACTGTGTCTCTACTGTGTGGAGGAGGATGTGTTCATGAAGTATGAAGAACCTATGGGGTTCACGTTTTATATAAAAACGCTCTCGTGTCTTATAAAAAAGTAATAGAGTCCTCCTAATGGTCTTTTCGCACAGTGCTTTCCTTCTTAAGTCTTTGCAGAAGATACCGGGGGTCGTAAAAATACCCTTAGTTTTTCCTCATCTCCGTTCTCCAGTATTTAATATCTTCGAGGAAGTTGTATTAACCCTCAGCTTGGCCGGAAAGCAACGCTTTACTTCCCTTTATCATCTCAAACACTTTCTCAAGTCCTTCTTCAATCCATTCTCTTGCCTCTCCTACTTCTATGCATACGTACGTACATTCAACATTTACAGTGTGGTGGTTCGTGGACTACAGCTTGCTGCCGCTGCATCTCTCCGGCTTTGAAAGTCTCTTACTCACACCCGGTATCCCATTTCATAGAGTTTCCTTTAAAGGTATTTGCAAGCCTTGTGCAAAACAACAACATATGCGGTGTGTGTTCGGAGTTATTGTTGAGTTGCCTTTACTGTTCTATATCTCATGTACGGGCGTGCAGTGAACCATATTGTCATAACTGAAAGTTACAAGCTCATTAATGAAAGATAGTTATGGCAGTAGCAATTCTACTTTCTATTTTTGCTGTTCCAAATGCTCAGTTGATGCTCCACAGCTTAATTGCATGCTTATTATGGAGTTAAACACACATACACACGCAGATTCCCTGTCTCATTTTATGAGCAAAGTTGTTAATTTTAATGAGGTGGAGGATTTGGAAATCGAAACCCAGCCAGCAGCCACCGGTCTACAGGAATATTCTGAAATGTTAGCCAGCTGCGGATTGCCTACGTACAAACACACACACACACACACACACACACACACACATGTATGAAATGAAACACAGTTGTTTGTTAATAGTAGAAGGATATTTTGGCAAAATAAAAATTCGTTTATGTCTCATTAGAGAAACTCGTAGAGGAAAGAAGAAAGTCTCCGATACTCGCACAGACAGAAAGTAAACAGGTGTACTGGGTTTTTGCACTAAACATTACATTAGTGTGTGTGATCTCGATTTCTAAAGATGTGTGTGGTTGGCTACGTTTAAGCTGGGAGTTCAATTTGATGTGATCTGTTTTACACAAGACGAGGAAGTCAAGCGAAATGGTAGTCAAGTCATTACTCATGGGAGAAAGGTTTGTGTCACTGTGTGTGTGTGTGTGTATATGGGTGTCCATGTCACAAATGCCGATGTGAGGAGAATCCTTTTGGTTAAATTACATTTAACGTGTGTCATGTCAAAAGACAAGTGTTTGAGTTTTATTGGCTGAAAAGTGAAATCTTGTCATAAGCAGGGTGAGGGCAAGCGTGTGATGAATTCGTCTTTCATGGAACACCAAATGGTGAGTGGTGATGAGTATTCGAGGATATTGCGTGGTGAAAGTGTACGCGAGAGGTATTAATATTCATAGAATCCGGTTGACTGCTTCAGTAGGCAGAGTTGTGAATTTGATTTCTCACTATTGCTTCAACCCACACCGTCGCATCACTTGACTCCACTGTTCCTCCGTGTTTTCTGACATTATAATTTATTTAGTTGATGACTCTGTCCTGATTACGACGAATGGAATTGATGAGTCTAATGCTGAGCGAGTAGCAGAGTAGGGGATATTGAAATTAAGGGTTTCTAGTTAAAGCTCTACACTCTCTTATTATTGTAGTTAGTAGGGAGCTAGGCAAATATTACATGAGGACATTTTGTGTTTAAAACTGGATGTAAAATGTAAAACCTCATAAAGTTGTGTAAAGCTGCAGTTGGGGTTGAGGAGGAAATAGGAAATCTCTTTATCATTACACAGGCTGTTTGTACTCACTGACACGAGATTAATGCCCTCAATATGAGTTCACGAGAACTTGTTAATCAAAATAATCCTGTAAAGTCTGTACAGCTTAAGTTTTCTGTCACAAGTTGAGATTCAAATGATCTGTTTCATAAGAACTCTGCACTTGACTTGTAATTAATCTTATAGAAGAAGATGTGTGTGAGCTATGAGCTGCATGGTTTTCTTTGGCTAGAGAACGAGAGATTTTACATACAACACGGGCTACATTGGACGACAAGCATCAGAGAAGGAATGAATGACTCTAATTAAGATATTCATAGTCCAATTAAAACGGTTTTTAAGCTCAATCGGATTGATTGATGTTCAACATTCGCTGAACATGAAAGGAATCGGGTTAAGCAGAGTGCAGCTTCAAAAGCCGAGAGTTTCTTAGTTGAGTGGACGCGTGACTCTTTCAGCTTCATGATTTCTTCACACTAAAGATTCTGCTTTTGATCGTGTGTACAACGTGTGTAACCCAAGCTTTGGAAACATCGGAATAAAATTACAACTACTTTACCGTGACTTGAAAGTATACCGACCTACCGAATACCTTACACATCAATTCTGGGCGTTCTAAACTCATTTGCCAACATTTTTCCTGGGATTTTCAATAGAAGGTCAAATAATGAAGGACAAAATTCATTCCGTTAACGCTACATCAACCACACACATACACACACCACACACACACAGCCGTAGGCGTATTCTATTGAACCACAACGGTAGCAATTTTGAACACATCTTTCATGAGAATAGAAGGAGAAAGAAGCAAAAAAATCTAATGAGTGGACTGCAAGTGACATCCGTCTTTTCTGTCGGATGATACATTACCACGAAATGTCATTAGCTCAGCATCATCCAATGCAACTATAAAAGTTACAACACACATTCTTTAAGATCAGATGTGGGGAAATAGACGACGGGACAAAAATTATCTCACACACACTAACGACACACCACCACCATAAATCATCGAGATTGCAGGATTTGTGAAAGTACACAGGGTCTTCGAAAAGTCACATACACACACATGCCTTCCTGTGCTAATAATTCTACAATCTACAATTTAAGTCCTTCCACTTTCCAGGAATGTAACCTCAATACTTACTAAACTATACGTACACATGTAAAACAATACAAGCCAGTAAATAATAAAAGTTCACTTCTAAAAGTACTTTTGTATATCAGTATATCATTCTATCACAGTTTTATTAACAGATCATTAATGAGGACACACATAAGTGTACATATAGTACTTGGTAAGTAGCTTAAGCTTAACATTATTAATACCACAGAGTGCCTGTGTAGTACCCGTTATTAAAATCCAGATTCCACTTAATTCAATACAAACACAATATATCTTTGGCAATGTAGTAACAATATACTTAATCCTACTTGGAGAATTCTAGCAAAAGAGATACATAGAGAGTTTCTAATAAGTATTTACTACTTACACACACACACATCTTGGAAAGTAACTTTATAGTAGATTAAATAGTACACAGTGATATCGCACCATAGAATATAATGATTCCTTATTCACGAATTTGTATATGTATCATAATAATAATACACAACAGGTATGTAGGTGTATTCAAGGAGTCGCAGTATCATCTCCATTCACTTCAGAAATTCTTAAGGGTCACGATCTCTCGTCACATTCCCTACGGAGTGACTTTTCACAACTCGTGCATGCCGATGATTCAACGGTGGACTGAAGGACGTTCCTGTGACTTTCTTTCCACCATTGATTTCCCTTAGTCCTGAAGCTTTCACTACCATCGAAGATCTCCTTTCCCTTGTCGAATCACTCGAGGTTCCTAGGCACAAACACAAAGCAGCCATTTATATATATATGACCTCCCAACTCCATTCATTATAATTTGAGACACGGATTTACTTTAAAACTAAACCCCCACGGACAGGAGCCCTAACTTACTTTGTACTGAGGAGACTGAGGTATTCAATATTTTATTCCGACTCGGCTCCTCCTCAGAGATAGAATTACTTTCAATCCTTTTAGGATTAGTTGGAGGAGTTGTAGGGAGATTAACTGACGTTGTTGTTGTAGCCGGCGTAGAAGAGGAGACTAAGTTGGAGTTGCTTATAATGGGGGTAGTGGTAGCAGTAGGAGCCTCATGATAATTATTATTATTATTATTAACTCTTGATCTCCCAACTCTCTCTTGGTTGTTATTATTACTACTGCTACTCCGATGTCTTGGTGGGGCTGAGAGGTCATTCATTGTGGAAGAACCCGTCCTGCTGTCTCCTCGAGGACCACTTCGAGCTAAGCACGTCTCATCCCTTCGTTGTTCCCTTTGAGTTTCATTGTAAGAGGGTAGTAAAACAGCAGGAGACACGTTTCTAGGCTGTCGCACCCGATTTCGGATTCTATACTGTTCCAAGAAGTACGGCGGAGGGAGGGAATTGTTATTACTCGAACTACTACTTGTTACTGAACTTATTAGAGAATTCATTGTTCCCGTTGGACCTCCTCCACCTCCGCCGCGGTGCAAAGTAGAAGGCCGACTTCCGGTGGTGGTGTAAATTGTGGGGAGAGTATCACAATGGCCAGTAGTTCTACTTCGGTGAAGTAACCCCCCATTGCTGCTGGCTGCACAAATACTTCGGAGGAGAGATGGATTGTGTTGCTGAAGGAGAGAAAGATGTCTTTGTAGTTGAGACGAGATTGTGGAAGGAATGGTTGGTGGTGGATGATGTCTTGACGCTCCATTACTAATGCAATTACTGCTTGTTGAGTTTCCTATCACTAAACGATCATGGTTCGGTGGTGGCAGGAGAAGAAGGTTCGAAGACGCAGCAGATGTGGCTGGAGATACGGCAAAGCTTTCTCCGCCATTCATCAGACCGGGTGTTGTGGGATTGACACGCGTTGGTTGAGGCTGCGGAGGTAGCCGAGGAGGATGGGGATTTGTTCGAAGCAATTGACCCTGCAGGGGGTTGCTGCTTGGACAACTCCAGTTGGTGAATAGGCCGGGATTTAGTGGAGTTGTTACAAGACTTGAAGCTGGAGTGGGGGGTCCATTTCCCGAATTTATGAGACCGCAAGTTGTTGAAGATGCTGGGATTCGGTACAAACCTATAAAAGGAAATTGATTGGTCAATTAAATCAGTTTATGGTATGGGTTTTGTTCTCCTTATACTTTAAGAACGGAGAGAGAACTCTCTCTCTCTCTCACTCCCGTGTATCGTATCATTCTCGTGATGATCTACTTCTCTATATAGACACTTTACACTAGTATATATCTGTATAGCATATTAATAATATACTGTTCAATACGACCAAAGAGGCTGTACAGGAGGAAGAGAGCCTTTCACAGAGAAAAATAAACTTTTACCGAGAGAGAAAGTGGTGAAAGCCTCACATAACAAACAGCTCACTTTCATGACTAAATGAATTGATACTTTAGGCCTCGTAAATCAAATCTTATTGATGGTTATACACGGCTCCACTACAAAATGATACGTTCCATCGAGTGAACGAGAGAGAGAGAGAGAGTTTGTCCGTGTGTTTGTGTGTGTTTCTTGCTTTCTCCTCAGTTTTATTACCTCCGGGTAGTTGGGCTCGCCGTTTCTTGTATAACACGCAACATGAACAGTAAAAGCAGGAGACCAGAGTCATCACAACAGCTACAGTCACAAGACCTCCGATTACTGCTGCGATGTAAGAGTTCCTAGAGAGAAGAAAAACGTGTTTTAGTTCAATCTTTTTTTTTTGTTTTGTTAAATTCAATCTTGTATAGTTAATAGGGAAGCCACCTTCCGATGTCTAATGGTGTGGGGAAAGTGCCTGCCGGCTCGTAATCATTGGTGATCTCGATTTCCGTCTCCATCTCGATAAACGAAGGATTAGCGAAGGTGTTGAGTGTAGGTGAGGTTGTGTTTTGACCCGTACAGCAGTACATGTTTTCTGGAGTCCCACAGCAGAAGACAACAGGGCTGTCTTGTGATATGGGTGGACAGTAAAACCCTGTGTTCCATTTTCCAAAAGAGTCAGCAAATCCTGGACAGTATTCTTGGCCCAAAACTGAAATATCAGAGAAAACACGAGTTTTGTTATCAAAAGGGATCTCATTAAACTTCCAAATCGAATCATTCCGCACTTTACATTCATTAAGAAAAGAATCTTAAAGTAAAATCAGAGTATTTATAGACAGTTGGTTTATTGTAATGAAGAGAAGGATCTAAAGTAAATGCTTATGTAAGTGTAATAGACATGCAAGCAAGCAAACTTTCCTCTTTCGTGTGATGTTGAGTGTGACGAGGAAGATGATGCCAAGAAGAACATCATCCACATGCTAAGATCTACGAACGTCACAAACAGAATGTCTAATGGGTTGAATATGAGCAAAGCTGAGGAGAAACTGATGACTTTTATGAAGGCACAGAATGATTAATGTGTTCTTAGAGATGCGATGGGGATAGAAGGAAAAGCTTCTTTCACCGTGGAGCCTTTCAAAACGCCAGAGTCAAGTCAGCAGATTATACAAATGCACACAAAAGAGACTTGTTTTCATGAAATCTATCAAAAATTATGATCCACCTCATTGAATACATTTAGGAGAGAGTAAAAAGAATAAAAAATTCCGATGACTTTTATTGGCAAATGAAAATTGCTGGTGTAGAAAATAGAAATAGAAATTCTATTACTGATGACATGGAACTGAGAAGGTCGTAGACTGCTGGGCGTAATTTTGTAAATATCGATTCATGGAAGCACGACTGGATTTGATTTGTTTAAGACTTAAGACGTTCCCAATCGAATTATATATGTCTGAGATTCATATTACTAATACTAATACAACAAAACAAGAGAAAGGAGGTTCTGATAACGTAATTCAATACCTAATTCATGAAATCTCTTTAATATTATTAGCAGTTTACCAAGCACTGTGAGTCCTGAGTAGTCTCATCTACAACTTAGTTAGCTAATATCAGGATGTAGAATCTCATCAAATTTTTGACTCCACGCCCACACACTCTCAGGCTTCCTTGGATGTTGGATATTATTGCTTTACTTTTACAAATCCGACTTTCCTGTGAATGAAAGCTAATCTGTACAGAAAGGTTTCTTTTTCTCTTTCTATCAGAAGAAAAAGTTCACCTCTCACATTTACTATATATTTTTACGTGATGATAAAATATCACAAGAAGTATGTGTGAAATATAAGACACACAGTTCTGTATTCTCTCTCGTTTAGTAGATACATATCACACACACGGCTGCACTACACAAGCAAAAGTAAGTATTAAGTACAAGTGAAGAACTTCAAAGATGATGTGACTGAGCTTTCTCCATGTTCGGTTTCCGGAGAAA
>JAQGAD010001844.1:0-16624 GCA_034696625.1 Isotomurus palustris | reverse complement strand
TCTACTCATTTTCATGCAAATCCATCCATTGCATTGACAGAGATGTGGGAGAGGAGACAGGTGCTGGAGAGTCGGGGCGAAGTGGAAGCCTCCGGGGAAAGTGAGACTCCAGACTTCCTCCTCCTCCTCCTCATTGAGGAACTCACTCTTGTCCAGCAACAGCAACAACAACCCGATGAAGAGGAGGACGACGGAGGAGTGTGAGAGTAGAGACGTGGTGGTTGGCTGGACTTGCACAGAGGACGTGGCACACACCTCCTTCCGTGTCTCACCTTCCCCTCCTGCATACATAAATCACATCATCACACTACTTTAGAAACTTTAGAAGAACGGAGAATAGCTTCACTCATCTTCATGTCTTCATTCCGTGAATTATCTAATTGATTTGATACCCAATAAACCCTTCCTAATGATTCATCATCGCTTACAAACAAAGAACAGTCATCGGCTTGCAACTCTTCATTCTGAGAGATCTCCTTCACTAACCCCAGCAAACTGAATGAAGGAGCCGCTTCAGACGCCAGCTGACAGAGCTCCTAGTCATTCTTGTTAGTTGATAAAAAGGTTGAATCGACCCTTGAACTTTCTAAGAAATGCTGCACCTCAAGGAAATGTCAAAGAATGAGGTATACTCACTGTGCTTTCCAGTCAATGATGATGAATGAAGATGAGGACTAAAGAAGAAGTGTATGAAATGAAGGCATATGAAGGGATATAATATTGTTGTGAGGGAGGGAGGGAGGAATGTGAGACGCATGTTGTTGGATAGGCGGATGGAGAGGATGAGAGTGAGTGAGGGTAGGTGGCATGGGAGTCCGCGGTGGTGGATAGACACAGTCAACCACGCCATTGAAGTCAATGATTGAGAGGAAGGAGAAGAAGGAATTTGCCGCAACCACCACTCGCTCTGCTCTTTTTATCCACCCCCACCCACCCCACGTCCACGTCAACGTCAACACTCCGTCCTCACTCACCGCAAGTAAGTCTTCCTCACCTTCTTCTCTTCGAAACCTCCCCACTTTGCCCCCGTGTCACCGTTAAAACCGTCTACTCATCACCTCTACGCGAAAAAACGTCAACTCAGGGATTCCTCAGACTCTCTCAGCAACTCGTACTCTTCACTGCCGAGCTCACCAACATTTAAGCTTTGCGTGACGTCAAGTTTTGTGTGACGCATCACTCTTTGTTTTCGCTAGTTGTGACCTTGAAGGGAGACGAAGAACGGTGACGGCAAGCAGTATTAAATTAAAGTGGCGTTGACAGTAGTGGCGTGTCAGCTGTGAATTGAAGTTGAATATTTCGAGTGTGACTTGTGTGACGCGATTGGTTTGTGACTGTGACGGGGGTGACCGTCAATTTCGTCAGTAGACAACAAAGAGGCGGGTGGAATTTGGAGGGCTTACTTGTGAAATGGTATGACGTGAACTTTACGTAATTGTTGTGTTTAATTGTGTTGTTGCAGGCGTTGAAGAAGGCGTTAGGATTTTTGTTGGGGAACATTAGTCGCCGTGGGAGGATTGGTGGTCGACGAAGTTTGAAGAAGAATTTCTGCGTTTTTATTCCTTTTTGAAGTCATCCCGTGCGAACTTACCGTGGTAAGTTGGAAGAAGGAGGAGAGGAGAGACGATTTTTGTAGTGGCAGATTGTGAACAAGGCATCTTTGGGGATTGCAGGAACACGGGGGGTTCGTGTGGGTGTTTTCGAGATCACATTTTCTAAATGGTGACGAGTAGACAGGATGTCCGGGAATTTGGGGCCACAAGCGTCCACGAAAGGGGAGACAACCTCGAAAACAACTTCCAAGTCTGGCTACGATCGACTCGACATTAACAAACTATACAAAGTAAGGGATTTGTTAAACGTGTATTAATAAATGCATGCGTTAAATATGATGTGGAAGAATAGGCATAATAATTAAGCGATGTAATTTTTGCAGAGTAAAACTGCTGAGCCAGTGGCCAAACAGATAACTCAGAAACATGGAATGCAAACTTTGGGTAAAGCCCCACCTGCTCGACGCGCTGGCGCTTCTATCGTAAAACCAGAAAATTCAAACGACACGAGTAGTATTTCTGTACCTCCCACACAGCAGCAACAGCCGACTTCAGGGAATTTAGGACAACCAGGTTCTCAACAGCAAAAATGGACCAATTCGGCATCATCACATCCACCTGGGCCACCTTTATTAGCCAACAATATGCCCAGTGCTCACCCACCTGGTCATCATACTCACGTAAGGCGAATTCGACACTCTAATGAGTTAAATGATTTAGATGGTAATGATCAGCGAATTGTGTTTGGGTATCAGGACAAAGGATGGGTTGGTGGATCGGAAAGTGGAGGAAATTATCAGTCTCAGAGATTTGCACAAGAGTTTCCCAGTCTCGACGCTGGAGAGCCTACGAAAGCATCCTTAGCAAACTCAAACCAGCAACTTCTTTCGGGACCGGTCCCTGGTCATCAGACTTCCAACAAGTCACAAGACAACACATACGGACCAGGCCCGATTCTGAGGCCTCAGAGTAAGTTCTGTTACTCATATTCGTGACATCTGATATTAGCATTAGCGTTCAAGCCAAGCTATGTCAAGTAATATCAAAAGCTATTGACACCACTTAGCCGAAACCATAGCTAATGATTAAATTATTGTAACGTAGCCGAAGGGAGCTGGACCCAGGGGGGAGGACGTGGGAGTGGCAGACCTCCAGGTCCACCAGCACAAAACCAACCTGTCAAAGAGCCGGGTCCAGATCGTCCCAACTTGGGGGGCCCGACACCGCCACCAATGTCTCTGGGCCAGGGAGGCCCTGCGCCACCTCCTCTAGGATATCCAATGCAGCAGCAGTATCGAGGAATGACTCCTTTTGTAAGTTTCATTGCCAGCTTACTAACATTGATAGAAAAAATATCTTAAAGGCTCGATGGGAGAATGAGATATTGATTATGGTATTTATGCAACATCCGTAGATGTATCCCAATGCTGGTCCGCCACCTGGACAAGGCTTCTTTCCTCCTCCTGGATCTGGTATGCCACGGTATGGAATGCAAGTACCTCCTGGGGCGCCACCGCCTTCTGGGGGACAGAGAGACTCGTCGGAAAACTCTAGGGATTCCAACCGCGGCCGTCATCCGCCTCCTCCCACACGCCCGATGCAGCAGTTTACGGTAAAGCCTATTCTGAAACAAGAAGACTTAAAGCGCATGGACGAGATAGACCAGGAGGGGACGTGGGCTTCGGTTCGAGATGATGTAGACTACAACAAACGGATCAGTTTTAGTGACGATGATGGGGAAGAAAAACATCCCCAGCAAAGGGAACCAGGAAGGAAGTTGTCAGACCATAAGAATGACAAGGAACGATCCGATCCGGACAGAAAACCTGTCAGGATACTAGAACGCCAGACCAGCTCAAATGAAAGGGAGCAGCACAACAGATATGACCAACCGACGAAGGAGCACATGAGTAACAATGAAATGGACAATGAAGACGAATGGAATAAGCGAAGATCTAACAACAATTCCAATTATGATAGTAAAGATAGGAGTGGTAGACGCGGCCGAGACTCACGGGACGAGGACTGGAGAGGGTGAGATTCAGTTTTTAATGTTCGCGAGTCGGAATGAATTAAAAAATAATTAATTTATGTTTATTGATTAGTGGAAATGCCCGATTCGAAGACGACCCACGAGGGAAAAAAGGTCCACCTGCGCAGCAGCGACTGGACACTCGTGGGCCTCAAGATTTCGGAAATAAGCAGTACAGCAATTTGCCCCCTAGGCTACAACGCCAGCAACAGCATAGTGCCCAACCAACATTTTCGGGAAACCAAAGAAAAACTCCCAGTCCTGTTTCTACTTCAGGTGGGACTTAAAACAATATTATAATGATAGTTCCTGTAGTACAATTGGCATGATTATCTTACTTGGAAATGTATAGGCAAAGACCGTGACCGTGATTATCAAAGGGATAGGGATTGGGATAAGGAGAGGGGTCAAGCACCGACTCAGTACAGGATTTTAGAACGGAACAGAGGAGACAGTGAGTCCAGTAACACAAGCTGCCGTGACAAACGTTCTTCTATTTCAGATCAAGATCTTAGGTAAGCAGCATATTCGGGTTTAACGTTGCATTATTTCTAATCATATATTACATTTAATCGAGTCACTGTTAAATTTTGGTGCAGACCGTTTGAAAAGGAGTCGATGAAACGGTCTCCCCCTTCTGATGACTCTAAAGAAAAAGATTTTGACTCATCAAAAGAAAAAGATAAAAAATCTGACTACAAAAAGTCTGACGATAACAAATTGGCATTCCGAACCTCAAAGCCAGGATTTACTTCATCTTGGGCTGAAGAAGTAGAAGATGATGACTATTCTAACCGGGAGTATGAAGACATCAAGAAATATACTTCCGCCAATTCTAAACCTGAGGCTATTAAAGCTGAAGAAAGAACAGTCCCTAAGAGAGTATATATTCAACAGAGAAAAGTAGAAAACATGACTTTACCGGCGCCTAAAGTAAGTCTGCTAGTTATTACTCGTTAAAAAAAATTAAAACTTAGTCGACACAGATGAACTTCCAAGTTAGCTAAATTGCTTGCCCAAATGCATCAACTACTAAAACTAAAAATAACTACTGACCGTTATTTTTTAAATAGCCGGAATCACAACCAGAACCTAAGAAAACAACAGAGGCTCCAAAGCAAGAGAAGGTTTCAGAAAGACCACGCTCAACGGCTTGGGGAGAAAGAGAGCGAGAAGGAAGAGAGAAGTTCCGAGGTGACTCCGATGGTGCGAATCTTTCGCAAGAAGATGATAAAGATCGAAATAGTGACTCCCATAGTCGTTCTTCTGAACGGGAGATTATTCTAAGCGAAAAAGCGCAACAATTGATTCACAGCAAGGAAGATTCTATTCCCGATGTATCTGAAGAACGAAAAAGCTCTCACGAAGAAAAGCCAGTTAAGGATTATGACAAACGTGGAAGCAAGGACCTTGATATGGAGAAAGGAAGAGACAGATATGGTCATGGTCATAATAAAAGTGACAGTAGACGGGACGCTGGTGGATATACTAATCGCGGAGAGCGTCCTCGGCAAGGAGGCCGTTGGGGAACCAATGAGAATCGAAGAGATAACAAAACACCTGAGCGAGATGTTGGACCTTCAAATCGAAGCCATGCTTCTGATAATACTGGCCCTTCAATCAGGGCACCTCAGGCTGAAATGGACTCAAACCGCAATATTGGGAATGACAGGAATCGAACTGAGCAAGTAAAAGAATCCTCTCCAGGAACTACGGATAAACTGCCAGTGGGAGATGGAAATGAGAATGATACTGGGAAGCCTAATGATTACGACAGGTCACGAGAGAGAGATAGCAGTGATAAACGCTACAGGAATAATGAGGATAGTGAGCTTGATAATCGTGGAAATCCTAAGAATATTAGAGGTGGACGTGAAAGATCTGGTCATGGAGTCTATCAGCCTCGGTAAGTTGACTAAGCAAATTAAACAGCCACTTAATGAACTACGTGATTTTTCGAATACCTATATTGATATTATTATATTTATGCCATTTGTTAATCGATGTTGTTATCAGAGGAAGTTGGGGAAGACAAGAATCACGAGGAAGAGGCCGAGGAGGTGGACGTGAGCATTACGACAATAGAGCTCGTAAAAATGACTATGAGCGGGAGCGAGACGACCATCGGAATTCGAAATCGGAGCGTGATGGCGACAACCGGAAAGAGAAAGTTACCGAGAAGGATGTTAACGATGAAGCTGCTCCAAAAGTTCCTTTGAATGATGAAGATAGAATAAAGAAGGAAAAGGAATCTGGTGGCTCAGGTGAGCCTACTAAAAAAGCCTCGAAATCACCACAAAACAATAAGCGTAATATTACAAAAGGTGGTGGTGGAACGAGGCTACAAGGATATCAAGGATACGGAGCACCCTCGGACACTCCTCCATTTTCGTCCCACAGTTCTAGCAAGGTAACTTTGATAAAAAATTGAATCGTTATGCGACTAGTCGTTATCCCATTGAATGTTAAATGTAGGAAGAAGATAAGGAGAAGGGAGCTGACCTGAACGCAAAATCTTCCGGGACGCCCTCTGTCACTGGTCCTATACCTTTAATGGACTTGGTTGACATTTCACCTCCTACGATGCCCCCGAGACCCAGTCGACACCATAACGCTGGTGGTCGTGGAAGTAGAGGAGGTACAGGAGGAGGTGAGAGAGGAGGAGTGCAGCATAGAAATGAGCCATACTCGTCGACGTACAATCGCGGTGGAAGCAGCAAGCGAGGTCGTGGCGATGCTAAGCCGTTGATGAGTATTAGCTCTAATGAACTTGAACGTAATGAACACGAAACTGGTTCGGAAAGCGGCACAGAAGATGACGGCAAGAAAAGTCAGGCTAAAAGCAAGAAGGATTGGTGAGATAGTCCTTGTTATTTATATCTTTCCTGATGGTATATGTTTAAATGAGTATAGAAAGGTCTTTAATTGCGAATTTTATTCATTTTAGTGTCACGGTTAGTGGTGATGCTGCTTCACTGAAAGGAGTCTCTGATGATGGGGAAAATGTGGAGAGCGAAAATCAGCAGCTAGGTGACCAAAGTAAGAAAGGCAGCGGAGTAGGGTCTAAAGAAAAGACAGGGCCAAACTCAAGTCTTAAAAACGACAAATCGTCGACTCAGCAGCAAAACCAAGCATCTAGTAAAGACAGGAAAGTGAGGAATCCTCCTTATGAAGCACGTCCTAGTGCAACCAACAAAGAAGTTCCTCCTCGGTTTCAGCGACAACAGCAAGGTCCGCCAACAAGTCAGCAGTACCCCGCTTCTAAGCCAAATGAGTTAGCAAATAACTCATTGCAGAAAGGTACTTCATAGCTCCTATTTTGCGTGTTTAAAGTTTTAGTTTCTAATTCATTGATTTGCCTATTGCCAGATGGACAGTCACCGAATGCTTGGGAAAGTAAACCTGCTGTTGGGAACTCCAGCACCAAACCTGATCAAAATCTGCCAACAACCGTGCATCCTGCTGTAAATGAAAACAAAGATACTCCCCCAATTGATCAAAAACTACCTATTTCTGCTGGTCCAGGAGTTTCTCAAGGCATTTCTGCTATAAACTCTTCGTCGATTCTTGACAGTTCTGGTGGTCCTTTAAAAACTATGATATTCGAGAACCGAAATTTCAAGTCGGGATCGGTAAACACCAACTCAGCTCCTAAAACTACCACAGGCAATGCCAAGTTAAATGAACCTAAAAAGGACACTTCTATTACTACACCAATGGAAATTCCAAAAGATCTGACACAGGTCTTTGGCAAGGTATAACTTCAATTAATTTTTTAACGAATTTTGTTTATGTGTCCGAATATGATAACGTGCTTTATGTTGAAGCAGGGTGTGACAGAGGAGAGGTCGACAGATCTTGATTTTGTATCCGCCTTCGATGAACAGCATAATAACTCTCACTCTCAAGTTCCTCAATCAATGGCATCATCACAGCAGCATGGATCCACAAAACCACTTCCCATAGGTCAAGGTTCTAGAGCATATCCTCCTCACTTACCATCTCCCATAAGCCCCATGTCCATGGAGCTTGACAAGAAAATCAAAGGTGTTAGCGTTTTATGGGAACCTCCTACAATGCCTTCAGTAGCAGAGCAAACTGCGGTTTCGGGGACAGATGAGAGTACTTTTCACAGTACTTTTGGAAATGACTCGCATTCACTTAAGTCATCCGACACTTCAAGCCGGGAGTTTAGGTATGCAGTTCGCAGAATTTAGCAATCGTTTTTCGTATTCCTACACCCGATTATATTTTTCTAATTTCTACTTGTAATAAGCAGTGCATCTTTGACGCAACCCACCAGCTACGCACCAGGAAGTTCTCCTGCGCTGGCTTCGATGAGTGCAATATCAAAACCTGAATCGAGCACGAGTCCCAATGCATCGCATATTAGACAGGTATGGAATAAGTATACTGTACGTTGCCCCTATCACTTAACATTGTAAATATTAAAGCGTTTAACTCATTAAATTCAAATTGTAATGTTTCACAGGTCAACAAGCCTCAGCAACAGTCTAATATGGAGAGTCAGAACCATGTGACAGGAATGTCATCGTCTCCCTTTGCATTCTCAATGTCCCAGCAACATCAGGGTAATACTTATGGAGGTATTTCAGCTGTGCCCAGCCCACCTACAGTATTGTATGGAGCTTCTCAGGCGATGCACACTGGCCCTGGAATGTATCAGACATTTCCACAACATGTTGAGGCGTCACAAGTAAGTGGCACTTCCAGTTTTAATCAGATTTTAATTTCCGTATTAAGGGTTATAATGTATTGTAATAACGGTATCTAAATTAATTAATTAAACTAGGTCATGAATACTGGCGCTCGTTCTCAATTTGGTCAGTATTCGAATCCACAAGGAGGAGGTGGCGGTGCTCCGTATGGAATCGGTGCTTCGATTTTCATGGCATCAATGGATGCGGGCTATCAGCCTATGACTGGATTTCAACATTCGCACCAGCAACAACACTCACAGAGTGGACCTCCTGGTCAAGCACCCAGCCAGAATAGTAGGATTTCTCCTGGACCTCTAACAAGCTCCGGTGGCGGTGCTAACGTTACTGGAGTCGTCATGAACTCGTCCTCAATGAAGTCACAGCAGGGTGGCGGAGGTCACCCGAACATGCAGCACCAGCATCAAGTAATGCAAGGAGGTCACAATCAACAGGGTTACTCTCAAATGAACCATCATCACTCGGGTGGCATGGGTCACCATCAACATGCGGTTGGTCCTGTAGGCCCTGCCAAGGCTCCTTCATATACTCAGAGCGGAATGGCCTCTCAGTCCCAGGTATTGTGAAGCGTCTCTCAAAGGAATGCTGATTACAGTAGCAGTAGCGAACGAAATGATCATTTTTGTTTTTATAGCAGCCACAACTCTACATCCCATATGACCCCTCCCCTCAGTCTGTAATCAACTTGGGACAAAACTACATGCCATCTGGCATACGAAGTGCTCCTGGTCCTACTGGCCCTCCGCCTCCTGCTACACCCCCAGTCCAAACCCTTCAACCTTCTTCAACGTACTACTCTGGAAACGCGTCTAATCAAGTGTACCACACAGGTTCTAATCAAGGAGGCAACCTTCAACAACTCCATGTTGCAGTTGGACCCAACCCTCAAGCTTTGCAGAATTTGCAGACAGCTACCCAGCAGTTCGGGATGCAGTTTCAATCTCCGATGAATCTTCAAGGTTACAACCAACAGGTAAGCGATGTCGTAATATTGGTCTCACTTGTTTGTTAACTCCTGTGAATTCCTACATAGTACACACATTTTATGTCATCTAATTATTTTACGTTAATTGTGAAGGCTGCTACTACCGTGTCTGCATTGAATTTGGGTGGACAGCTGATTCGACAAGGACCCCCTGGGCACTCGCATTACAGCATGAAGCAACAAGGAATGGACCTGGTTCAGCAGCAACAGATGAAGTCTCACGAGTCCATGATGAACCAGTCATGGAACACCCAAGGATTTTCTGTTAACCAAGGTTTTCACAGTGGAAATAAGCCGGGAGGAGGAAATGTCGATAGAAACAGTGGGAATAACATTGGAAACCAGAGGAAGGGAAGTCACCAGTCGCATCAGATGGGTAATTTGAGCGGAATGAAGTACGTGCATAATAGCGGCGGTGGAGGTGGTTATCCCGGCCATTCTGGACAAGTGAGTAAACACAATGATTTGAGGAGTTGGAGTAAGTAATTGACTGATAATGATTTACAGTTGTACACTTCTTCCAGAAGGGAGGACGATACACAGTCCCAGGACCTATCCAGAGACCAGTCTCAACTTCTCCGTCAACGGGACCTCCAGTAGGCTCGATGAACAATTTGCCCCCTTCCATGTCTATTCCCATTGGAGTCAAATCGAAACACATGGCTCATCATGACCCTACAAGTAAGCACTTAAACCAACCCAACTCTCTCACTGAAGAAGGACTTCTGGATAAGCTTATCACTACGGAGGCTGGCCAAAGGTCTATTTCTGGAACTCCAGACTCCTCTAAAATGATCGTTTCGGGCGGACGAATAGTAGATAACCGTTCGAACGATCGGAAAAATGGAAATTCAGACGCCAATCTGAAAAATCCTGGCTTGAATATTGCTCCAACGAACAAAAGCCCCATTGGTTCTAGTAACAAGTAAATATTAAGCTACACACTCAGCTTTGTTACCGACGGAAGGGTGAAATTTGTGCTGCGATTTCACTTATCAAGTCTTTTTTGCCGTGTTTTACTTCTGAAGAGTATTCAATGTGTAAACGGTGTTGTTGATCCCCTTATTCAATTTCAAGAGTACCAAGACAAATGTCACTGTCTTGAATGTGTGGTTTTGGTATTACTTACTTTGATATAAACTTAAGATTTACCGTATCGCTGCAGAAATGTCACTTGCTAAATACTGAAACCATCCATACATAACTCTTGTCCTCCTCTCATCCCGTCAGTCTGGAAATGTCATTTTCTGAATCCAACCTCCCTGTCGCACCAACACATCCAACCATCCCAACCCCTCCAACTCTACATGCCCCACAGCCCAAGTCCAGCGCATATTAATGCTTGTCATTCTGTACATGTGTACTACTACTATTAGGTGGTCTAATGAATTCTAAAAAGTTATGTTAAACTGTACTCCTCTTTTAGTGATTCACCTCATTAATAATAATGAACTTTTCAATGTTTGTTATTGGGTGTCGAGTGAAAGAGAGCAGTTGAAGCAGAATTGCATTGAATTCCTGCATGAGTGGCGATGTAAAAAAAATCGTAAGAAACGCTGAGAAATTCAATCTCTTATGTAAAACTGTGTACTGAAATCTAAGATTGAATTATTAGAATCTGATGGAATAATGTATAGTTATGCTGTGTAGTTCTGGTCTCTCCAAATTGACTGTCGGATATCGGAGGGCCTTTTCATGGTACATGTTTTACACCATTTGTAGTTCCAAGTTCCAATGAATTTCATGTGTAGAAGGAGGTTCGGTATTTCACTATCTATGATTACAACAATAAATATTACTTTAGGCTAATCTAACGTGAGGGGTAACTTAAATATTAAAATACATACAAAAATACTGAATAAAGACACAATTCCTCGGCTCCTAAAGGAATGTCAAACTTTGATAATACACATGCTCCTTCTTTCGTTTTATTTCCTTGTCCTCATACGTTGGAGTTTTCTGGAAGTTGGAACAGACGATCTCCATGACTTCATCTGTTCCAAGTGTAAAATAGAAACATCACCTGGAAAATCCGCTGTGCAGAATTCTGAGACCATGAATGTTTACTTTCTTGCGTGAAAGTCTTGTGAAACTTCTGGACATAGCTGACAAATTATCATAGAAACATCTGGGAAATCTACTGGACCTGATGCCGCACGAGTCAACGATGGGTGAACATAATCGTCCAGAAGATCATCAGGTAAATGATTTACCTTCACGAGCAGCAGGAGACGAGAGTATCTTCAGGGTAAGTATAATGATTCACTAACAGCTTACCGCACTAGTTTCCAGCTAAGTGTGCTCGTTATTGCTTAGACGGAGGCCCGTGTAACATTAGACTTCGAAGCTTTAGTGGGTTTGGAACGCTCGGAATCAAATACACAAAGCCTACAAGCCACAGTAGAAGATTCGAAGTGCGAAGCCATTTCAGGTGTGAACGATGACCTCGGTACTCCAGACCTCGCTGAAGGAGCTTCAAAAGCCCCTAGAGAAGAACAAGAACCAGGGCCTCATCAAGCGAATACAGATCTCCTGGCTGCCTTGTCCGCGCTGGATGAGCTGGAGACGACCAATCTAAAGCTGCAAACATCTCTTGATGCAGGTAAATCGTCATATTTATGCAGCATTCGGCTCTGATAAGAGCCATCATTTAAAATGTATCGGTTATCTTTGTACATAGTTTGATATGCTAGAGGTTAGATCTTGAGGTTATGCTGTAGCATTCAGAACCGGGAAGTGTTTCTTGAATTAGGATTTTAAGAACCAAATCACGCCAGAACAAGGTAGATTATTAGCTGTCCATAATATTCATATTCAACATGCATGCTTAGGCTTACGTAGTATGTGAACTTTGTGAACCTTTCCCATTTACTGATTCCCTGTCCTGTTCCAAGCTTCCGTTAGGGAGTCCATTGAAAAATTGTATTTTTTCTTTTCTACTACCCGTGCCCATGAGTGTGTGTGTATGATTAAAGAGACGGGGAGCCAGTACCTGGAACTGGATGTATGTGTGCGTAAGTTGTGTTTATACGGAATACGGATTGATGGTACCTGTCTGGTGGCCGATGACATAGGTGGTACAGGTAGGTAGTGTCCGGTCATCCGCCTACAAATTACTAGTGACACATCATCATGATACATGCTATCGATGTATATAGGGAGACGAAGCAAGGAACCCCATTGTGTAAGGAAGAAGGGATGAAGGGATGGCTTGTGTGAAAGTACTGTGAATCGATCAGTCTTCTTGACTTCCTCAGTGTTTGCTTTCATTCGTTGTATTAGCATGTCATCAACACATCATGATGTGCCTTCATCGTATGAATAGGCGAGCGAGTAATTTGCTGAGATTGGCACGGACAGGTACAACAGTGATCGAAAGTTCTTCACCTCGACTTCCCTCCCTCCTATCACCGCACCAATATAAATTATCACTCCAGCCTATCATTTTAGATGCTCTCCTTCCTTGTCCGCATACTGCAGTGGTACACTTCGTCTTTCTTCTTAACTCTTTGGCTTTCTTCCTGACTAAACAACTGTCATGCCCTATTCCTTCAACCGCTTCAGCTCATTGAGCTTCCTATGTAGTTAGTCTTCATCAGCTACTCCCGCGCTGTAGGCCTCGCTGTTAGTATTTCGAATAATTCAGCTCGAAACCAGAAGGATCCCTTGGGGTATTTGTGTAATCGAAGAGGAGCATCTTCAAGGTGTATGGATTTATCGATATAATCGGTGGGTAGCCAAGGTAGGACTTACTTCCGTTTCCCTTAAAGAAGGCTCTATAGTTAAGGAAGGTGTAGGAGTTGGTTGTGTGTACTTTTACCCTGAAGAAAGCATGAATATCGATACATCAACTATCAATGTCAGCCATAAAGTACGTAAATACAACAAAACTAACAAAAGATTTGCAATGTGGCGTAGCATTGCATGATGATCGCATATTTTACAAATAGCGTGACCCAGACTTCATAAGAATGTCTAAATAGCTGAAGAAAGCAAGTTGTTTAGTGTCATTAGTGGGAGAATGTTGTCTCGGAGTGCCCCAAACTCTTTTGTCACGCAGCGATACGTGTTTTCCAAGCAGAATTAAAAGAAATGTGTAATTCAGCAGACTATGCAGATTCAGGGCATAATTATGACCCTTTGATAAGTCCCTTCAGGCAACTGCATTTTAAATACAAGTCATGCGTTTCATTACACGATCATCTATGTGCAAGTACATGAAGGAAATAAAGGCTTCATCGCCTTCTCCGTTTAAAAGTATTCCAACTTTCAATAATTGCAACTTGCAACAATTGATGCGGATTACTTCAGGTAAGCTGTTCCTAGCTAGGCGCAGTACAAGAAAGACGTTGTTGAAGTTCTAGAAGTTGCTTGTCTTGCTAGACTTGGAATGGAAATGGTGGAATATGGTAGTTTCACGTTACCCCATAATTCGTGTTTCGTACTTAGCGTTCTGCGTATTGTCCTGGAGTTAATTTTCATCTCGTTTTCTGTGAAATTAATGAAATATCAAATTTTTTGCTTTTGATTTGTAGGAGCAAACGAGACTTCAAGTACAGGAAGGCCAGCAGACGGAACTTCAGGCTTTAAAAGTTCGGTAAAAGTAGTGGTGTGGAGTAAAAGCAAGAAAGCTGCAGGTACCTCGCAATCCTTGGGGGAAAGTGGGTGCTCCAGTTCTCGCAACCTGTTCATCGTAAACCAAGCCAAACGGAAACTTGACACACAACAATCAGCGGTGCAGAGTCATGACAAGGTCTCAAAAAAGCGTCGTAAGCGAGTAGAATTTGTGACAGACTCCCCGCGTCAGTCCAACCGAGTTGGGGTGAAGACGAAGAAGGGACACGTGAAACTATCGAAGCCTGAGGAATACAAGCGATTCATCCAAACATACATTTCTAGTCGACAGTGTGTGTCGAAGACAGGTGAGTAGATGTCTTCATCTGTGCGCTTTTACTGAGTCGCATTGATAAGCGCTGGCATCCTCAACCTTGCACAGAGAGAATGAAGGAGAACGGTGACTCAAACTTAATGTGGCTTCTAGACTTCAAAGTGGACAAATTGTTCCAGCCACCAGCGCAAGAACCTAGCGTCCCTAAGTTCTCTTCTGAGTTTGAGCACATAATGGCTGACCTTCAGTCCGACCAACAGTGTCCGAGAGACTCATCCATGCTCACTTCCGTCGAACCTGCAGATCAGCAGCCTGCAAATGCCATCGCTAACATTTCTAACTTCGATCCGATGAATCCGGAACATGCATTCACTGTCGATATCGAAGCGGTGGATAACGTGGCAAACTTTGAGCAAGTTGAGAGTCAGGCGATGCCGATGCCTGTGGACACTGTGGAGGAAAGTAGAAAGAGTGAGAGCAAAACAAGCTGCGAGCCAACTCAGCCAACTGAACAAGTAGAGTACACTCCCCCTGAGATAACCTTTGACGAGCAGGGAAAGCCGAGATGCACGTATACGGATCTCATCGAACGAGCTTTAACTCAAAGTGGAGGCCTTACTGTGTCCGAGATCTACCAGTGGATATCGTTAGTCCTCTATTTTATACCTGAATGCTTAAATCTTGGAATTCTTCCTAAAAACTGTAAATGGAATTTTTCAGAGACAATTATCCTTTCTTTCGAGCTGACGATGATCGCTGGAAAAACTCAGTACGTCACAACCTGAGCATCAATCCCTACTTCAAGAAAGGAGAGAAAGCGCGAAGTGGGGCTGGTCATCTTTGGACCATTTCGGAGGAAAGCAGAGCATTGAAGCCAGCGCTGGTAAGAAGTTTATTCTGAACATATTTGTTTGAAAGGTATCTAGTGATATAGTAGCAAAGCTCATTATGAATGAAACTTGCAGAGAAAGAAAGACAGCGAGTATGAAGAGATCAACATGCTAATTGAAAACGACACAGATCGCGCAGTTGCATCCATACTTGGGCAGTACAACCTTGCGAAGGCCAACATGGACGGCAAAGTTCCTGCTGAAATGTCTTCTACGTCTAAGCGGTCAACAGAGGAGGCTTCTAAGGAAGTGTCTCCTGTCTCACAAGAAAATGTTCAGGCTTTCAAACCTGCCGAGGAGAATACTGTTGCACCAGGTACTTTCCAAAATTCTGCTGTAGACTTCACAAGGCAGAAGTGACTGACTGATGATGATTGCGTGAGTTACAGTGTTCTTGGAGTACGATCCGGGAAACGAGTTTTCAGAATTCACCATTGAGCTTAACGGTCTGAATATTCCTGACTCTTCCTCTTTCGAGTTTCAAGATTTGCTCTCAGGTGGAAGGCTGATTGTCATTCAGTCTGAGGATCAAGACTCAGACAAGGAGAACAGCATGCGTCTCGGTGACACGTCTCTTCAAAATTTGGTATGAATCAGCATCGTGTCTGTAATAATTGTCGTTAATTATGCAAAAATGGGAAGTGTAGAATCATTTATTTGACTGCATGGTTCAGGACGAGTACATGGCAAATGAATTTTCGGTCATGCAAGGAGAGTCTCATTCAACTGAAACAGAAAGAGTGAGTGGTCAGTTGATCTCAGAAGCTTTGACTCAGGACTTTGATAGTCTAAAAAATTCAGAGAAAGTCAGCAATCATACAGGTATTTTTTCCTTGCCGCAAAAATTAATCTATACTAGGGATCTTGGTTTTATGCGAAACGATTCTTTACAGAATCCAATGGGTATCATTTGAGTGTCAGTCATTTCGAAAGACTACCAGGGGGTTCAGATTCCGATGACTTTATGGTGTTGGATTCCATGGACCCTGTGTCATTGCAGGAAGTCATACAAAACTCCACTGACCATGGAGTATCCGATCAGTATCACAATCTTCTGAATCTAAGTGGAAGTCCGTATGAGCCCAAGGAAATGGGGTACTGCGAGTATGACCATCAAATTGCTCTTTAAGACAATTCGGCGAGTTTTCTACTTTTGATATAACGAAGAACTGCACCTACTTTTGTATTATAATGTCCTTCATCTTCACAACACTTGTTCTTTTAGGTTATACTGTTCATCATATCTATACATGTTTTCTTGTTGGTGGGAGTTACTGTGTAGACTAGGGATACAGAAAGTGTAATAAAGTTGTATTTTGTATCCGAATTATTGCGAAATTCAATTATCATTAGTCATTTATGCGGTTTAATTGCTTGATGCAGGTCATTTACGAACTTATTCAGGCCCAGAGAGCATTTTCTCAAACACAGCGTCCACGATTTTTAAAGCCAGTATCAAGTTTGCTCCCAGTCATTAGATGGCCTTATTAATTAGTATCAACTCATATGATATCAAAGATACCCGCAAACTTTTACT